>PVJI01024478.1:0-21880 GCA_004026765.1 Micronycteris hirsuta
AGAAATGGAGATCATGTCGAGGTTATCAGCAGGGAGGCAGAAGGGAAGGATAAGGGAAAGGGTACAGGGAATAAGAAGCATAAATGGTAGATACAAAATAGACAGGGAGAGGTTAAGAATAATATAAGGAATGGAGAAGCCAAAGAACTTATATGTATGAACCATGGATAGGAAATAAGGGGGGGGATGCTGGTGGGAAGGAGGGTGAGGGGTATAAAGGGGAGAAGAAAAATGGGACAACTGTAATAGCATAATCAATAAAATATATTTTAAAAATAAAAAATAAAGCAACAAATAAACATGCACTTGTACCTACTAAAAATCCACCATAATTATCACACAGAATTGGAAAGTTTATTTACTTAAAACACTTTACAACTATTAAACTGTTATTGAGCAATCATTTATTTAAAATATCCTAAATACAAAAATAAATCAAACATTGCTTCTATTTTTCAAATGTCAAAGTCTTTTCCATAGAAAATAGAAAAAAACTTTTAGAAAGTAAATATTACAATTAAGCTACATTGAGTTTTTTTTTTATCCTTACCCAATGACATTTTCATTTGATTTTTAGAGAGAGGAAGGGGGAGAGAGAAACTGATGAGAGAGAAGCATCAGTTGGTTGCCTTCATAGCACCCAGACCAGGGTTCTGTGCCGGGGCTGGGGAATCGTAGGGCCAGACTGGGGATGAACCCACAATCTACGTATGTGCCCTGACTGGGAATAGAACCCACAACTTTTGGTTATGGTATGACACTCCAACCACTGAGCCACACTGGCCAGGGCAAGCTACAGCAAGTTTAATAACTGCACTCCATTTTCTGTTGTGGTTGTGCTTTAGGGCTTTACAAATTTCCATACTACTTCTTCGCAACATACAGGTTCACAATAAGAATGAATGCATACAACTGTATACACACATTTTACATAGGAACGGTTCTTGTTAAGTACACATACAGAGAACCTGAAATGGTAGGATTCTGCACTAAAAGCCACCCACAGAGTCAGACGTGCACTGCAAAGACACAGGTATAGATGTACACGCATTATCAAACATTCTGGTTAGCACTGCGGTTCTACAAGACGACATGAGGACGAGGGATGCCCAGTTTAATGTTTCTAGACAACACATTCCTTCTCAACATATTAGTTCTATTCATTCTAAATCAGTTCAACAGCCTTACTCATTGAAAAAATACAGTGAACTTAAAGTATTTTTCAATACATTAAGTTAATCTCAGGATAAACATCATTGTCATATGTATACACACTTTTTGTTTTAAAAAGAAAAATGTCAGTTTTACAGAAAATGCTCAAAATTAAAGATCATTTCCAAATTAGTCTGTGGTTTTTCTTTATCATCACTGGGACATGTAACAACTTACCACACAGATGAATGCTAAACTTTCCTTCCCTGGTATATGCACTTAAACATCACTTATAACCCAGATGTGTATAGTTCATGGTGTATAAGAAATATTCATAACACTTTACCACCCACAGGGTGTCAATCTCACTATAATAACCAGATGTGGAAACAAATCTCACTTCTGGCCAGTTCCTGAATTTCCACATGATTAATCACAATAATACAGAACTTTAAATTACATTAGTCTTGTATAAATACTTATATATCAAGCAATTTAAATTCTACCTATCACCTGGAAAAGTAGGAAATCACAAAACTGCTTTTTCTCTATTAAGAAAAGAGTCTAGTCTTAGGTCCTTATTCAGAAATTGCATGGATCATTTAGAAATTCCAAGTATAATAATCTAAAATTTATGAGCAATTGAACTGTGAAAATACTAATTTATTGAAACTGTTGTTTTACAATAAGTTCCATTAAAAGGGAGCTTGAAGAGCTTGGAAAATCTCAATTATAAGCAAGTAGTAAATACCAAAGGAGCTCATGTCTTACACTGACCAAAATATACCAGAATGCCATAATATTTAGAAAATTCTAATGAGCATGCTAAAATATTTTCAAAGGCTTATTTCATTTTCACAGGCAAGCAGAGACTACAGGGATATATGAAAATGCAAACCAACAATATATTTGCAAATATACTGAAAAAAGACATCGAAATCTAAGAGGTAGTCAACAGAAGTAACCCTGATCAAAAACAAAATGTCCTCACAGATGTGCCCTAATCTCAGAAATTTAAATACAGTAGGACACTCTTGTATTTTCAGTAATTAAAAAAATGTACTGGCAAAGAATCTAAAAACCAAGAATCTAAATGAGTAACACTGTAAATGGAAACAGTATTGGTATTTTCAAGGAAACGTTGAGAATAAACTCTAGGCCCAAGGAGGTCTACAGCCTGCAGGCCAAATCTGACCTCCCACCAGTTTTTGTAACATAAAGCTCTGCTGAAACAACCACACCGACTTGGCTCACATACAGGGCACGGCTGCTGCTTTCATGCGCACTTCACAGCAGAGCTGAGCACTCGCCGCTGGTCGTGTCGCCAGCAGTGCTTACAGTAACCACTGCGGTATTCAGCTTTAAGGAATGCGAGATGCTGGCTGTGTCCAATTCCATTCCTTTTAATAATGAAATAGTCCTGACATTTTTCAGCTTTTTACTTCTGTGGTCTAACATCAAGGAGTATTTCAATGTCATTATAAGAAGGTTTAGTATGGCACTGTCCAACAGAACTTTCTGCAACGATGGACATATTTAGATCTGCACTGTCCAGTACTATAGCTGGTAGCCAATGTGGCTCCTGAGCATTTGAACCGTGGCTGGTGCAACCAAGGAACTCAGTTTTGATCAATTTAATTAAAATTGCTACATGTGGCCTGTGGCTACAATATTGAACAGCACGTATTTTACTCAACTAAATTAAAATGCCCAAGTGTAACTCTTAAAAAATTAGAAAGTAACACCTTTGAAAATAAAGAGCTTTAGGCAGAAACGAACTGAATACCGTAAACACAGCCTGAGGCAGATTGCTTCATTGGTATACAATATCAAATTGATTCCAAGTTGTATATCACTGCGCCATCTCTCCCAGTGAAGAGGCAAATTTATTATAGTATTTTTAGCAGAAATCCTGATAATTTAGTGCTTAAAAGCAAAATAAATTGTAATCTTCATTAATTATAGTAAAGAGCATATGGATGTTTCACACAAAGTATATTTTTAGCTTGTTTCCCATTAGAAAGTCACCTCTCATAAAAACCAGTTGATTTCCTCACCCTTTGCATTTCAACCATGCTGTGCATAAGCCCTCATCTATGGTAGGTGCACAGAAGTACAACCACTTCCAAATCTGCAAAATTTCCAATTAGTTACTTTCCTATGGCAAAGTCACTTCAGCAGTCAAAACTTCCACATGTTTTATCTTCCGCTACATGACAAAATATACGCATTCAATGCCAGAACCTGATGTGGAGGGAAAACTTTGTATACATCAAATAAAAAATATAACTCTTTATAGTCCTACATGTGCCTATCATATGACTATTTTTATATGGACCAAAACAATAAAATGAAGATATATTTTAATCTACTTATTACTGATTACATATTGCAAATTAACCGAGTTACTGACACAAATGGAAACATTAAACTAAAATATACAGTCAATCTGAAAATAGAATACTCTCAAAACATAAATGTTTGAGAGGTATGCCTAATTACACCTTTTAATTATTCAAATGCACTCCTGCAGAGAGACAGCTAATTCTATATTTTGTTTTCAAAGTCAGCCAGCAAAGTTAACTTAGTGCCTGTTGAACAGCTGGTATCCTGTATCACAAACTTCCTTTTCAATCTGGTAGTTAGTTGAAAGACAGAAAATACTTAAGGACACTTCTGATTGTTTTCTTTTGAGTTTAATCAGACGTTGTAGCAGGAACTTTAACAGAGAGATGTCTTCGGGTGCTGGTGATGTGCCGCTGCTGTGCTAAGAAGGAGCGAGCAGGAGGACACGCACCAGGGTCTTTGCAAGCACCGCTGTTGCTCAGAAGTCTAGACTCCATTCCCAGTTTCTGAAATGCTAAACTCTAAACAAAAACAAAAACAAATAAACACATAAAGAGACTATTTAGAGTTTAAAGTGCTTTTCGCATACATAAAGTCATTTAATCCTCAAAACAATCCTACAAAGCTGGTGTTTTCTTCATTTTTTATGGAAAAGAATAAGGCATCAGAAGCTAATTAATCTGCACACGGTAATCCTTTCTTACGAAGGAGAAAACAAGGGCATAAAATGCAGTTTCTATATTTTAAGTCACTAAGTACAGAATAATTAAAAACACTAGCTTAAAAAATATTCTAGAATTAACTTTAATTAACACAATAAAAAAAGGCTCCAACGCAAATTTCTCTGTTTGGGCCATCACTCCACCCACTAAGAGCAGACGTAACACAACAGGAAAGCTTTGGCCAGTGGTTATCAAAGTGTGATCTCTGGTTAATATTAGCACCACTGGGAATTTGTTTAAAAATGCAAATTCTGCCTGTAGATTCTACCCAGACCTATGAATAAGAAGCTCTGCAAGGGAGTCCAATAATTTGTATTTCAACAAGTCTTCTGATGCATGCTGAAGTTTAAGAACCACAGCACAGTTCAAATTTACTATGAATTACCTCCATATTGATACTTGACAAAATTACTGTGGCTGTTGGGTTTCTTAGTAAGGGAAATCATTCCCTGTCTCTCACTAAGGACAGCATAACACAATTTTACCGAGTCTAGCATTATTAGTGATTAGTATAATACATAGAATCAAGTAGACACTCAAAATATTAGGTTGAAAAATGAATAAATAATGCATTATTTGGCTTTAATATCTTTAATGACTTATGTCTCAAAAGGCCACAGGAGAACAGGAAAACAATACACAATCCTCAATTTTAACCAGGATGATTAACTAGGATGGAAGATTCTAAAAACACTTCACTCACGATTTCCTTCAAGACCTTGCTAAATTAAACCCAATCTTATCAAATAGAGAATGGAAAGAAAGAAAAAAAACACAGAGGGAAAGCATGATGGCACGAAAGGAACAAAGCATGTCTGAGGAAGGACAGCCAGTTCTATGCAGTGAAGCACAGGGTTCACACGTAGGAGTCTACACAGATATTCTCTCATAGCAAATAAGCAGCATCTAAGGTAGAGAGTGGCTGCATCTATTCTAAATGACTGAGATAACCCAAAAGAAACCCAAAATAACATTATGAAGTGTTTCTTTCCTTAAAAACGTCCTGTAGATACTAAGGGTAAAAAAGTAAAATACATTTCAACTTATTTTACACTACTTTTCTCCTCGTTAGGACAATTATTGAAGAATGTTCCCTGGATTAAAAAAAAATAAGAAACACATTAAAGGACTCACTGAGAGGCTTTAGGGATGTTAAAATCAACCTCGATTACTAGAAGCACTTAATTTTGCATTACACAAGTGTTCCTATTTCTAAAGACACCTTTCATGGACCACAAATAAAATATTTTAGCTCAAATAAGGCAATTTTAAAAGTGTTAATGGAGTGTTATATGTGTGCTTCATGTGCATTAATGAAAGGTCAATGGATGAGTCACAATCAATTTACTGATTTTGAGAAGGTCAAAATCAACTAAACATTACACTAAAACACTGAGTCAATTGGGATCATTACCAACATTTTGTTTATTTTTAAATATATTTTATTGATTATGCTATTACGGTTCTCCCAGTTTTTCCCCCTTTGCCACCCTTCACCGAATACATCCCTTTCCCTCTGGCAATCCCCATCCTTAGTTCATGTCCATGGGTCGTGCATGTAAGTTCTTGGGATACTCCATTTCCTATACTGTTCTTAACATCCCCCCGTCTATTCTGTACCTACCAATTTGCACTTCTTAATCCCTGCACCTTTTCCCCCATTCTCCCTCTGCCCCCTCCCAGCTGATAACCCTCCACGTGATCTCCATATCTATGATTGTGTTTCTGTTTTGCTTGTTTGCTTAGTTTGTTTTTTAGATTCAATGGTTGATAGCTGTGAATTTATTGCCATTTGAAAGTTGAGCATAGTTTTGAACATCTCCTTTTTCTTAAATAAGTCCCTTTAACATTTCATATAATAAGGGCTTAGTGATGATGAACTCCTTTAGCTTTACATTGTCTGGGAAGCACTTTATCGACCCTTCAATTCTAAATGATAGCTTTGCTGGACACAGTAATCTAGATTGTAGGTCCTTGCTCTTCATCACTTTGAATACTTCTTGCCAGTCCCTTCTAGCCTGCCAAGTTTCTTTTGAGAAATCAGTAGGTAACTCTCTGCTTTTCTCTTGCTGCTTTTAAGATTCTCTATCATTAACCTTTGGCCTTTTAATTAGGATGTGTCTTGGTGTGGTCCTCTCTGTGTCCATCTTGTTTGGGACTCTCTATGCTTTCTGGACTTCTGTGTCTACTTCCTTCACCAAGTTAGGTTAAGTCTTTCATTATTTTTTCAAATAAGCTTTAAATTTCTTGCTCTTTCTTTTCTTTCAGCACCCCTATGATTCAAATGTTAGTACATTTGAAGTTGTCCCAGAGGCTCCTTAGCCTATCCTCATATTTTTGGATTCTTTTTTCTTCATGTTGTTCTGACTGAATTATTTTCCTTCCTTGTATTCCAAATCATTCATTTGATTCTCGGCTTCATCTAATCCACTGTTGGTTCCCTGTAAATTTTTCTTTATTTCACTTAATATAACTTTCATTATTGCCTGGGTCTTTTTTATGCTGTTGAAGTACCCAATGAGTTCCTTGGGCATTCTAATAACCAGTGTTTTGAACTCTGCATCTGATAGATTGCTTATCTCCATTTTGTTTCATTCTTATTACGGAGTTTTGATCTGCTCTTTCATTTGGGCCATATTTCTCTGTCTCTTCATTTTGGCAGACTCTGTGTTTTTTTCTGTGTATAAGTAGAGCTGCTCTGACTCCCTGTTTTAGTAGGGTGGTCTATTGTAGAAAAGCACATGGTAAGTGGGATGGGGCGGAGCCTCAGATAATGACCAGAGTGGAGCAACCATGGGAACCAGGTTGACAGAGTCTCAGATATGGTGTTGCCTAACAATGAATGTGGCTTCTTTAATTCCTCAGCGTTTGGACTTCCATGCAGCTCCATTTCCTGACAATTCTGGGTGATACTTGTTTTGTAGTAGTAAGTTTTACTGTGGTTGTGTGAGGAGGTGAGCCATGTTTACCTATGATATTACCAGCATTTTAAAAAAACAGAATATGACAGAAAATAACCTGAGTGCAATGAACACAGGGTAACTTTTATTTACACATGTAATGTGTATATACTGATTCATGTGTTTATCAAACAATTTGACCAATAAAATCTATTTATTGGTCAAATAAAATTTTGTCAAAAACAAATTTTGACCAAAATCTATTTATTGATCAAAATATTTGATAAACACAGTTCTAAACATCCAATCATTAATTGAATTTCAACTCACCTTATTATACCAGGCAGAAACAATGAGTTTTTCTTCATAGTCACGGAATTTTGCTACTTTACATTCACTCTGGAAAAAGATATGAACACTATTAAAATCCACAAAATAACCCCAAGTGACTAAAAACAGAATCATTTCTCCACGTGTTTATGAGAGAATTTGATGAATGCACTTTGAGGTCCATAAAACCATCGAAACATAAACTCGATCAGGGAGAAATGCATGTACAACGGCCTGAAAGAGCAAGGTTGTGACTAGTGACTCTTTACTTCAGAAACTTTACTGGTAAAATAGGGATTAGAAAACAACAACAACAAAAGAAAAAACAAGAAACTAGTGATTCTTATGTCACTGTCCTCCATATATTGAAAAAAGTTAACTTTTTAGATAACAAAACAGAGCTGTATCTACTGAAGAGTTAAAACTAAGGAGAGAGAGGATGTAATAAAAAATACCCCAGGAAATCCTCTACATCTCCTATAAAGCTTAGCATGAATTTTTATCCCTCAGCTCTTGATGACCTATATACTAGGTTGCCTGTGACCATAGTTACATGACACCTGGAGAGTGATGTCCAATTCTTTGTTACTCTAATATAGCTAATTTTATAATTTTATTGAGTACCAGAGGGAGTTGGATCATATAAAAATTATAATCTTAAAACACCTGAATGTTCCCACATAGCATCGCTGATGATAGAAAAAGCATGCGGGAATGAGGTGAGACACCTTTCTTCTGGCTCACAACCACTCCAGGCAAACACTCCCCAGGAAAGGTGGCAGGTAGAACAACCCCTGCTATTTACATTATTTTTCTCCATTTTCGCTTTTTTTCAGTGTACAGATAAGTCCACATAAATTCAAGGCCCATATGCTGTCACTTAACTGAAAGTTTTCCTCAGAACCCTAGAGTTAAAGCCACCAGTCTGTCATCACACGTGTTAGGGAGCTGCATGTCAAGCATCCACAGTGCTGTCCACTGCCATGGCTTTTACTGAGAAGTGAATAATAAGAGCAATTTAGATTTCGGAGATTCAGTCCATTATTTGACAGAAGAGGAGACTGAGGACCAGAGAGGGAAGGTGACCACTTTGAGATAAGTTACCCATAGAGCTGTAACCCTGGCCTCTGATTTATGTCATATTTAATGGTGGGAGAGCAGAGAGATATGATATAGCCTCTGGCCTCAATTCACTCTGACATGATTCAAAAAGGAAAACGATGCTACTGTGGGATGAAGTCAGGAGTATAAAGTACATGGAGTCGCTAGGGAGAGAGAGTTTTGCTTAAGGCATACAGGGAAAGCTTTAGAGAGGAGGAGACGTTTGAGTTGGATCCTCAAGAATGAATAGCATTTCTTCAGGGCTTTTTATAACAACTGACATGGCCTGAACAAGACCTTATACAAAGTGTATGTAAGGCTGTTGTGTATTCTGGATCTTTAAATCTTTAAACAAAAGTATTTTCACCACAGCCCATATCTATTAATACTGGCTCAGAAATAACATGAAGAAAATGGTAAGTGAACATAATGCGTTTCTTTGAAATACAGCATTTCTAGTTGATTCAAATAGAAATCAACTATCAATTATGAGAATTTCAAGCAAGTGTATAGAATTCAACAGGGTTCAGCAATGACCCACATGTTGTTATGAGGAAGTAGACGTTGACTTCAAGAATAGCATCAGATCTCACCATAGTATTAAAAACAGTAGTTTTGTAAAACACTTTGCAGAGGAAAGTAGATCACGCCCAATTATAAAAATCTAAGAATATAAAGTTCTATACTCACATATTTATGCTTCACCCAGCTTGTAAAAACAATATAATCACTGACACAAAAATAGCTTTAAAATGTAAAGACTCAGCTAACTAATAAGAACATGCTACAACCAACATAAATTTGCATAATTCATAACAGATTGTCACTTTATTCAAGCGCTTACTGGGACTTTGAAGTACTTCCATCTCTCAGGAATTCCACCTAATGAGTTTATTTGGGTTCAGAACAGAGATGAGATATATTTGGTTAACTGAGTACAGTTCCCTACTTAAAAGGTAAGCTTGGTTTCTTTCTTTCGTTTCTTTTTTTTTTCTGAATGAACTCTCATCCACATAATTTTAAAAGGAGCATGATAGTGAAGTCTATTAAGAACTAAGTGGCATCCACATGACAGGCTGGTACAGAAGGAGAGAGATACATGCAGCAGGGTGCATAAACTATGGAGAGACCAATCTCACAGGCTAGTGAGATGCTCTCCAATGAACACACACAGTGCTAACAGAGAATATTTCTAACTTCTTGTGAAACTTGATCACTGGTGGCAAATTCATGTTGGTAGTTAATTACCAGGATTACCCAGAATAATTAAGAGGAGATGTGTAAATATGGAAGTATTACCTCCAGAATCTCAATTCTTCTCTCTTTCTCTGCCAACTGCTTTCTAAGTAGCATTATTTCAGCTGATGCTGGATTTAATTTGGGATCTAAAGTTTTTATTACCTGTTGAAAGAAAAATTGCACTCACTTTTCTTATCAAATGTTGATATTTAAGAACATAGACTATAAAATCAGTGTTAAGTGGAAAATTACCCAGAAAGCGATCCAGCAGCTAACTATATAGTTTGTCTCACAATTTAATCTGAATTGCAAGATAACTTATTCTATTGATAAGAAACAACAAAAATTCAGCATAAAAACAAAAAGATCCCCATCCCAAAATCAAATTCCTTTCTCCAAGGTGCAGCAATTAGGATAGTTACTTGGCCTTATCAACCTTTGAGCATTGAGGTCTTAAAGTAACCCCTTACACATTTGTCTGACTTGAGCATTTTTTAAAGGTAAAATGAATTCAATAATTATAGAGGAACTTGCTAATTATACAAACGAAGAGTGATAGATATAAAATATGCTTAGCAATAATCTTTTTAAATATTATTATCTAGTTAAATGTAGTAATTAAATATGTAACATCAATGTAATAGATACTGGTGATTTTGTCTTCCAACACTAGTGTGCCAATCACATTTATGTAAATTACTAAAAATTGAGTGAAACTCAGATGTTTGAATGTAACACTGTTCTGAGACTTAGCTAAACTATATAGTCAGCAGTAAAATAGAAAATCAACTTGGAAACATCAGGAATAAATTACAAAGAAAAACAAGTTTCCAATAATAGATGTAATTATAAACCCATTAAAATATTTAAAGTTATTTAATGAGTTAGGAAAATTTCATCTATAGTTAAAGAGGTATAGAAAAGAACAGTAGAAAGGTAAGATGCATAACAATTTCTGAGATAATACGCATTGGTAAATATCCACTGTTAAGAAAAATATACCAAAAGTTTAACAGCAGTTGTCTCTGAGAACCATTCTATATTCATATTATTTACTACAGGCAATTATACATCGGTAACTGAGCAACACTGAACTGTGGCATACACTGCCTGGATGTTTTCCGAGCCCTGCCTCCATGGAAGCTGAGTGTGGCTATATGGCTGAGTTCTGCCCAGAAGTGAGAGTGAGAGGGGTTCACACTGTTTCAGGCTTGACCCATTACATACCTCCCACACAATCTGTGCTCTCTCCTCATCTACTAGCTGGACAACGTCAACGAACTGGGGAACTGTGTGTGGAGGAAGGCAGAACCTCCGTCACCCTCGGACTGTGAATGACTGCATGGAGCAGTGCCTCCCCTACTGAGGACTGGATTTCACCGGACCAAGAACTAAATGTCTATCTTGCTAAGCCTTAAGATCTGGGGGTTTATCTTTGCTGAAGGTACTATTTATGCCTTAATGAATAGTATATACAACTTAAACATAAGAAGGGCAGATATTATCAGTATTTTTATATTTTTAGACAGAGGGGAAGGGAGGGTGAAAGAGAGGGAGAAAAACATTAATGTGTCGTTGCTTCTCATGTGCCCCCTACTGGAGACCTGGCTTGCAACCCAGGCCAAGTACCCTGACTGGGAATAGAACCAGCGATCCTTTGGTTTGCAGGCCAGTGCTCACTCCACTGAGCCATGCCAGCCAGGGCAAGATATTATCAGTATTTTAAAGTTTCACTATAAAATTCTTTTTTTATTCAGCACATTGACATTTCTGAGAGAACACTTACAGTTTATTCAGAAAATATATGGTATTCATGAAGATAAAAGATTTTAGCGGAGACCGACTGCTAACAGATATTTAAAGTATAAAATTAAAAAAAGAATAATTAGTGTGGTGAACATTAGAATAGTGCTTAACTGTCTAAGCTAGACTAAATGCTAAAAAAAATTTCAAAGAAGTTTGAAAAGCTAAATTTTCACAAAAGGCAAATATGCTTTCATTATAAAAGCCCAGGATGCCATATATTATAGTGGTCATTTCCTCTGATGAGGTCGTTACAGTCAAAGTTTTAACTGTTTCCGTAAGCCATGTGTTCATTTTATCTGAGGCTGAGGAGTGAGAGGGAGAGAACCATTCTATACTTTATATAGCAGAGGCCTGACCAGCAAGGCAGGTGATGAGAAGAAAGGGACATGATAAAAGCAAGAAGAGCAGTACAATCAAGTGGAACAGGCCTAATTAGCACCCAAGTCATAGAGACTCGAGCTCTGTAAGATAAGTCACTCACATTTCTCGCTTTCTCTAAGTACATTTTATATCGTTCCTCCATTGCTTTCATGTCTTCATCCTTCTTCTGAAGAGCAGCTTCAAGTTCATTGATTTTTTGTGCTATAATTGAAAATGAAATGAAACATGAGCAATTATTCCCTATTTAAAATACTCCATCCTCACAAGCAAAAAATATATTTACCTCATTTATTTTCTAAGGAGTGATAAGACATCTTAAACCTCATACTTATTCTTTATATTGAAATCTTATCTAAAACTTTTGAACTACAACCAATTCATCCTCCATCATTTCATATGATTTTTTCTTCAAAATATCTATAGTCTGCTTTATCTAGCTATATCTTTCCTTTCTATCAAGTATTTCAATGAGCAAATACACCTTACAATGTATATTATCTTACAATGTAGGCACAACCATCATAAGAGAAAATAAAGCATTCTTTTAATATAATGTTCAAAGTTCATTTTAATCTGATTTTAAATTATTTATATTTTCATAATATTAATTCTATTACACTTCAAAATGTTTGATACTCCTACATATCAATCAGCTCATTAGACTTACTTTTTCTGCATTAAGATTAGATCATTTACTAAGTACTTAAATCACTAAACATTATCACAGTACTTATTTGCAATGTATGTAGCTATGCTTTGACCAAAGACTCATGCACAATTCTTGTATTTGTCAACTAAAAGGGCAAGTCCTTAGATCCGGGTTTTTACAAATACCTACCATTCTGATTTACATCTGGCTGAAGATCTTCAATGAGCTCTTGTTTCTTCTGTAATTCCTCATGGACCTCTGTTAGCTTTTCCCTAAGCAGTGGAAAGAAGAACAAGGAGCTTTGGAGCCAAACAGACCTAAGAATGAACACTGGCTTCTGCCACACAACATTTGTGGACTGTGGGCTAGTCACTTTCTGTTCCTTACTTCCCTCGCCTGTGAAATGGGAAGAATACCTGCCCAATAGTATAGGGGTTATTGTGAGGATGTAAACCAGCTAGCACAAGATGGGTATCAAAGATGTGAGATTTCTTCCTCTACAACCTTTGCTTCCTAACAAAGTTAAAAGAAATATTTTATAGGATAAACACCCCACATTTCTGCATAATCTAGTTGTGATGGTTGCCAGCTTTGTAAACTCTTCAAATGGTATTAGTAACTGAAATATGTAGAAGTTTGGGATCATTGGCAGGTAGGCTGAACCTTTTAGTGCGTTTTTCTTTTCCCTCTTTGGTTGCAGTGGTAAATATTCAATTGGCACCAGGTTATTTGCTTTTATAAACAAAATCAGACAAAATATTAACTTTAGATACATTTAAAACCCTTCCCCTCTCATATTTGAAATGAAATATCAGTTTTACTTACATATGAGCTTCCAACTTCTGTTTTAGTTTGCTGGACTACAAAAATTAAAAACAGTTGCTGTAAGGTAACTATTGTGGCAAAGGTAAATTTTCCAGACATCAAAATCTCTTTACCTCCTTTCCAAGGTGTATTATTTAAAGTTATAAATGGGTTGAAAATTTGTAATTGTAATAGTAAACTTTTAAAAACATAAATTTAGGTATTTTTTCACTTCAAAGGGAAAGGAAAGGAAATAAAGAGTACAATAACGGAAAAATGCTTCATATTTCTGAATACAAGGTAAATAAAATTTGAACTTGAAGACAAATAGAAAATGCAAGATGAATGTGAGATATGGAGGAGTATCAAACAGTTAAATGCCTAAAAAATCATTTATTTAAAATAAAATTTTTAAGATTTTAAGCCTTTAATGAAGAATGGACTTAAAGAACTAAGTTATCCTTATAAGAAACCTTAATCATTATAAAAGTAAACACTTTAATATTAACATCAATATGAGGAAATTAGATTGTATTAAAAAATAAAATTCAAAACATAAAATTACTTCTTTAAAAAATGAGGAATTTCAATAGCAACAGTAGTTCTGTATCTACTGAATAGCTGCAGAGTTTAAAAATAAATAATTTGAAATATAATTTGGACACCAACGTTATTTTTAAAAGATAAAGAAACTTAAAAGCTTTAAAACACTGCAATCCAACACGTACTCCTCCAAATAGATCCTATTTTAAAATTATTCCCTAATGTGCCTTAAAACTATATTTGTATTAGAAAGGTTACAATACCGTATATATGCACATATGAGATGCCGCCATGCATGAGATGATTTCTATTTTCCAAGCCCCCAGGGAAAAAAGAAAAAATTACAGAAAGCATAAAAAAGACAGAAAGGAAACATAACCCTTTCAATCTTCCTCTTCATCTCTTTACTTATTCTCTTTAGTTTTCTCCCCCATCAACACAGGTAGACTCACCTAACATTCCATCGGATCAGTATCTACCTAGTACACAATTCGCCCTATCTTTCTGCTGTTGTTTTAAATACATCCCTCCCTCAATGATTACTTCTTTTCTCCTGTTATATAGAGATCAAGCTATAAGAACACTACTAAGTATATTTAGGCTGTTTGATCTCTTCTAAGTCCTCTTATTTTTGCCCTCAAAATATGTGCCACCAAAATCCATTAGAAATGGCAAAGTCAGGAGTCAGTATGGAAGGAGGTAAGAAATAAGGGGCAATGTCTTCAGGACTACATTAAGGTTTCTGTCCTTTGGAGGTTGGTATAAAACACTTCTCAACTGCTCTTTTGGTTGAAATTATTTACTCATTTTTTTTTCTCTTACTATAAGCTTTCCTCAATTCTGACTGATGCTTACTCTCACTAGGGTTTTGCTTAGTCTAGCCTTGTTCAATTCCCAGCAAAACTGCAAAGGCCTCAAATGAAGCATGCTCTCAATCAGGAATTACCATGAGCTTCCAATACATATGATCAATTTATAGGGTCCAAATTGGCAAAAATCACTGCATCTATTATGCAGATATATACGGTATTCAAGGGTATCATCAATGATAAAGGTAGCACTTTCAAATACAGGATTAATTTGAGCATTAGGACCTATTACAGAGTGTCCATGCAGCAGAACTATTATAATTTTTAAGTTACTTACACTTTCTCCTTCAGACTTGGAGCCTTGCTCCTGTAAAGACTTCTGGAGATCCTCGATCTGCTGCTGCAATTCTTGGATACGCTCTTTGCTCAGCCTGTTTTAAGATGAATCATATGTGTTTATTTGTACTGAAAGTCAAAGTAGTTAAGAATTTATAAAGGTGCATTTATGCAATTTAAGTCACACAGTATGCATTTAATAGCAATAACACATGCTGGACAATCATCTTTGGACAGGTATAGTATATAGTATATAGGAGGCTACTTTCAAGGAAATATTTAATAAAAGAAGACACTTTTATCCTGAAAGCATATATACCCACATTTAAAAATTTAAGGTATCAAAAAAATTTACATGTCAGTGGTGAAAATTCAACATTTCTACATTGTACTAACTGGAAAAAAAAATAAAAAAACCAGCTCAAGTTTCCTATGGTTGCATTTGATAATGAATGAAAACTAGGTTTAACTTTTCCTATTTCAAATTTCACAGTGTGTTAGGAGAAGAGGAAAGTCACCATTTACCAACAATTTCTTCATGACATGTTTTTTAAATTAAAGAGATTGGTACCAGTAGTTAATGTAGATTTTTCAACTTGCCATAATCTCACTCCTTAAAACCCTGCTTAAGAGTCCTCTTAGTTGGAAGTTACCAGCAAGAGAGAGTATCTGTCTAAATTTTTCTTTTCATATGTATATGTGTCAATGTGTGTACACATACACATATATACATGTATGCACACACACATATGGAAAAAGTACAGTCACTGTTAATATAACAAGAACAGTTTGCATGACATCAATGTAATCTGGCAGCCAAGGATAGTGGACTGGAATGCACATGCGTGAACAATGACTACTTCACTGTACTAGTCGGTAAGGGCAGTAGACACTGGTGAATGAGCATGTATACTGTGTGGCCATTGCATTCAAAATGACTGAAAAAATAGAGCAACAAATCTGTATCAACTTTTGCATTAAGCTTGACCATTCCTCAGCAGAAACTATTCGGATGATTCAGAAGGCTTTCAGGGACGATGCAATGGGTATAACACAAATAACTTATAGCATAAACACTTCAAAGATGGTTGAGAAACTGCTAACAGTGACCCATATTCTGGCAGTCCTGCAACAAGCAGAACACCTGAGAATGTTGAACGTGTACAAGCTGCAATCAAAAAGAATGGCGACTGATAGTGCGAGAATGAGAGGCTGATCTAGGGACTCTAAAAATTACTGTGTCTGAGATTTTGTCACAGGACCTTGGCATGAAATATGTCATGGCAAATTCATTCCACAGCTTCTGCTACCAGAGCAGGAGGGACATCCTGCTGAATAATGACGTGATTCAAACTGAAACCAATGAACTAGATTTCCTCAAGAAGGTCATAACCGGAGGTGACTCATGGCTCTACAGCTGTGATCTGGAAATGAAGGCCCAGCTGTCCCAATGGAAGTCGCCTGGTTCTCCATGCCCAAAGAAGGTGCGGCAAAGTTGCAGCAAGATCAAGACCATGTTAACTGTGTTTTTTGATTGGGAAGGTGTTGTCTGTTATAAGCATGCCCCTCCAGGCCAAACAATTAATGAGGAGTACTACACTTCAATGTTTTCTGTTGGTTTAGCAATGCAATACGATGAAAATGGCCACAGCTAGGGACAACTGGTGATGGGCAGCTTCATCACAACAATGCGCCCACTCATGCATTATGACTCATGTTTTTCTGGAAAACATCAAATCAACCAGGGGACTCAGCCCCTCTAGAGTCCAGATTTGGTACCTTGTGACTTCTGACTTTTCTAAAAACTAAAATCACCTTTAAAAGAGAACAGATTTCAAAGGTGATTTCATCAATGAGATTCAGGAAAATATTATAGCAGCTGATGGCGATTCCAACAAAGGATTTTGCAGTGTGCTTGGAACAGTGAAAGAGATGCTGGGAGATGTGTGAGGTCCCAAGGTGCCTACTTTCAAGGGGCCTGAGGTATCTGTTCTACATACAATGTTTCTTGTATCTTGTAACTCCTTCAATAAATTCCTCTATTTTCATATTGCATGTCTGGATACTTTCTGGACACACCTCGTGTGTAGGTGTGTGCACACACAGGCACATATTATATATGTGTATATATGTAGTTATCACATAATATTTTTATTTTTAAATGTCTATCTTCCTATACTAATTCTCTAAAAGCATAAACTTAGCATCTCCAGTGTCAACTGATATTGAACTTTATCAGACAGTCATATTTAATGATCTCTTCACAAAACTAAAATGTCATTCTTTGTTTAACCACAGCTGATGTAACGTATGCATTTTAGTGTGAGAGACAAGGTTCATGTGTCTATTGGATTCCTGGTGGTATCTAAAATCTAATAAAATTTGGTCAAATAAATAGAAATATCTTTAGTCCAAGTATGCTATTTATAAGGCAAAGGTCAGTGTAGTGGTTAAGAGCACAGGTTCAGGAATCAGACTGACAGAGAGTCAAATGTAGGACCCAGAATTTACTAGCTGTGTAACTCTGGGCAAGTTACTTAACCTACTTGTACTCCAGCTTATCTATAAAAAAGTGATAATCATACTTACTACTTCATAGAAGTATTGTGAGAAGTTAACTGAGTTAATACCAAAATGTGCTTAGAAAAATGCCTGGCATATATAGTAAGAGGAAAGTTAATAAATGTTACATTTGTTAATATTATAATTTTTGAACACCTCTTATTGCTATCAGATAAATACACCATTTGCTTTAAACACATTATCTGTAATCTTCATAACCTGCAAATAGATATCACCTCAAATTTATAGCTGAGGACACTAAGTGTGGATTAAGTAACTTGCTTAGAAGCAAACAGTTAAGTTTAAGAAGTGGCATTCAAATTTGACTCCACAATCTATGTCCTATCTATGCACCAGACTGCAATAGAAAGCCAGATTGTCATTTATTCATTTGTTAAATTTTCTGTCAGTTGTGAAAACATACAAATAAAATTCAAGGATAAGCAACCTGGTTGACAAAGTCTGCTCAGAGTAATGGGTAGTGACAGACTAAAAACAACAACAAAAAACTTAATCTTCTTCTAAAAATCCTAATTATTTTAACTACAATGATCTTTTTCACTTGTGTGAATCAAGATTTTGTGGTTAAGTAATTAAATCACCATGGTTTATTCATTATGAAGGAGCACGTCACCTTTGCTCGGTTTCCAGTTCATTCATCTTGCGATGCTTCTGGTCTAGCTGCTCTTGAAGTTCTTCAATCCGTTGGTTCTCAGTGCCTTCCTGCTGTAAGCGAAGCATCTTATTTTCATGTTGCAGTCGAATAAACACCTCCCTGATAACGAAAAATAAAATTTGTTTTAAAATTTTTTAAATGTAAGAATTTTTACATTCTTAACTTTCTAAAAAAGTGAAACTCCTGTCCACTCAATAGCTGTCATTTAAAAATGTTACCGAAGCTTCTGGAAATTTTTAAGAGAAAAACTATGTACACTGTAAGGCCATAGAAATGTTACTAAATAAAAAAGTAATGCTCACCTACCTGCTGCCCTCTCAAATACCATTGCCCAAAAGCAACTACTATCAATCTCAATTTGTATTCCTCTGAATGTTAGCACTGTAACTTTAAAAAGTAGGCTCATATGGACATTTTAATCTGATATTAGTATCACTAGATAGTAATAACTTAAAAATACAATTGGTTTCAGTCCAGCACGAAAGAAGCTCTATCTTAAACAAAAACTGAATGCAGTGAAAAATCAACAACTTTGTAAGCATAATGCTTAGTGAAAGAAGTCAGTCCCGGAAGGCCACATATTGTAGGATTCCATGTCTACAAAATGTCCATAAAAGGCAAATCTACGGAGAGACAGAGTAGATAACTGGTTGCCTGGGGATGAACCAGAGGAGAGGCAGGAATGAGGAATGACTGCTAATATGTACGGGGGCCTTTTGGGAGAGTGACAATGTTCTGAAATTAGATAGCAATATTGGTGGCCCAACTCGTGGCTATACTAAAAACCACCAATTCTACATTTTTAAATAGGTGAGTTATATCTCAACAAAGCCATTTAAATAAAGTGTGGAGTGAAAGTACTAAATGAAGCTGTCACCATAGAAAGGAAAGGAAAACTATAAAAATATCAGATTAGTCAAACGTCTACAAGTAAACATAGTAGTAAAATACAAAGAAGAAAGAGGGGTAAAGAGGAATATCTAAAATCTGTATGTTATTTAACTTCTGCTTAATCCTTCTACTATTATTGACAGCTCCTCTCCTTGTCTTGTTTTTTTTTTTTTTACCATGTGGATTTGAATGCCAGGTATTCAAAGGATTTTCCATTGCATTTAAGACTAGAATAAAAAGTTCAACACAATAAAGGTTGCTCAACACAATATAAAAACCAGAATATGTCATTTCTGCTGGTTTGTGAAATTTCATTTTTGATACATTTTAAAACTGCTATAGTAGCAATAACAATGTGACTAAGAATCTTAAAGGAGATGAGATAAAGTAATTTTGAGCATTGTGGCTCATAAAATGGAAAGCTTTAAAGGCTAAGAAATGTATTAAAAGAGAAATAATATTTCTAATATTAAGTATGGATTATCAATAAAAACAAATTTACCTGTATTCCACTGGCATAATCTCAGCAGCAAGATTTTCATAACTTTTTGTAGCAGATGTATCTAAACAACAACAACAAAGTAGGTTAACATTTCGGTATCTCTACTATTAAAACATTTTTTCTAAATCCAACAAAATTTACCTGTTTGGTTTAGGTGATCCTGTTGTACTTGTGAACACCGAAGCTCTTCATTTGTTTCTTTCAGAGTATCACGCTGTTCTATTAGTCTCTAAAAAAGAATTGTTTATATAAGCAAAATTTTAATTCTGCCCACAGATGGTGTACTTCATGTTTATAATAATTTATTTTAATAAGTTCATTTGATAATTAGCAATGTTTTAGTGCTGAGGGATAATTTTCTCTTGTATAAATCACATAAATAATATAGTCTTTGTATAACACAATGCTTGTGATTTCCCCATTAGGTAGTCTACCTTTGAACCAAGTGAATGTAATCATGTAGCAGAGTACAAATACACAACTGTGGAGTAATTTTTTAAAAAGCATGGACTTTGAAGGCAAATATCATGGTTTGAATTCTGTTTCACTCCTTCCTAGCTATATTATCTAGGGCAAGTTACGTGATTCATTGGCTTTAGTATTCATTGTCAAAACAAGAATACTGATATACATAAACCCTTGCAAAAGAGTTTTGGGTAACAGGTTAGGGTTGTACACAGGATACAGTCTTGTGAATAAGAGATGCTGGAACTTGTTACCTCTTTTTATTACTAGTATGAAATTCTACTGAAAAAGTAATAAATAGCATCTCAAAAGTATAAATTTGTGGTTCAATATCCAAAAATCAGTGCAATTACTAACCACACTAAAAAATAACCACATTAATATAAGATAAAAACCACATATCACCTCAAGGACCCAGAAAAAGCATATGGCAAACTCTAACATCCTTTTAAGATAAGAACATACAAAAAACTAGGAATAAAAGAAATTTCCTCAACATCATAAAGGGCATCTAAAAAAACCCATAGCTAAAAATGTGCATAATGGTGAAAGAATGAATACCTTCTCCCTAATATCAGAGCCAAAAGAACGATACCCACTCTTGCCACCTGTATTCAGTATAGCACTGGAGGTTCTAGCCAGGACAATTTGACAAGAAAAAGAAAAAGAAGGCATTTAGATTGCAAAGAAAGAAACAAAACTACTTCTCTTTGCAGATGTCCTGATCTTGTATATAGAAAGTCCTAGTGAACCCACTAAAAACTATTAGAAATATTAAGCAAATTCAACACAGTTGCAAGACACAAGATCAATGTACAATAATAAATTGTATTTCTATACATTAGCATTAAATATCCATAAAATTGAGAAAATAATTTCATTTATAATAGTAACAAAAAGAATAAAACACTCAGAAACAAAGTTTTAAAAAGTACAAATCTTGTACAGTGAAAACTACAAATATTGTTGAAAGAAACTAAAACCGAAATAAAGTGAATGTTATCTCACATTCAAGGATCAGAAACTTAATACAATTAAGGCGATCATGTTTGCAAACTGATCTACAGATTCAGGCAATCCATCTTTTAAGAAAAATAAAGTTGGAGAACTCATGCTTGCCAATTTCAAAACTTAGTATAAAGCTAAAGTTATCATGACAGTGTGGTACTAGCATGAAGCTAAACACACAATCAATGGTAAAGAACTGAAAGTCCAGAAATAAACTCTTACATTTATAGTCAATTTTTTATAAACAATTAATAGAACTTTTGTTGCAGTTTCAGGTTTGCCTAAAAATTAAGTAGATAGTACAGAGTTCCCATATATTCCCTCGTCTTCCCCCTATGCCCAGTGTCCCTTATTTTTAACATCTTGTATTACTATAATTACTTTTAAGAACCGATGAACCAATACTGACACACTATTACTAACTAATGGTCACAGTTTACATTAGGGTTCACTCTGCTTTACTTTTACAAGTTTTGACAAAATGTATCCATCGTTACAGTCTCATGAGTTTTAACATGGGTACCAAGACAATTCAACGGAGAAAAGAACAGTCTTGTGAACAAGTCATGCTGGGACAACCGAATATCCCCACACCAATGAAATTAGGTCCCTATCACACACCATCAAAAATCAATTCAAAATTGATCACAGACTAAAT
>PVJI01024479.1:0-21874 GCA_004026765.1 Micronycteris hirsuta
GATAGGGACCCCGACTCGAACAAGAACTAGGCCTTTCCTTCAAGGCAGTTACAAGGCTAAGAGCAGGAGCGGGGCTTACCAGCGGGGCGGCTTCTCTGCGTAGAGAACTGACGCAGGGTGGATGTGGAGTTCGTGGTCGTCACGGATCGTCCTTGTAAAACAGGAGAATTTCATCTGAAGCAGATTTTAAATACTTACAGCAAGACCTTCCCAGAGACATGTTTAATATAAAAATGCAACAGACTGCACTTCACAGGAACAAGACCATTCTCTCCATCTTCTCCTGGGCTCTTCATGGGCTCCTCCCCCACTGCCAGCCCAGAAGTCAAGAATAAATCACGCAAACAAGGGAATAAAAATAAAACAACTTGTGGACATTTAGGGGAAAAAATTTAGAAATATATTGCTCTGTCAGTCCTTATGTTTATCTTCTGTAGGCTCGCTTTCAAAATAATTTCCTTGGGAACAGAAATAATATAAATGACTACTTCTATTAAACAAAGTTAAATATGAAAGATAAAGACTATGGGGAAAGAGAAAGCTCAATGTTGAAGTATGCATTTCTCTGAGATAATATTTCAAATTCCAACACAGATAGGACTCAATCTCATTTAAAAAAACTGACAGAGCCCAGAACTCTCAGGCGGACCAGATCACAAGAGAACATTCATGCCTCAGGACGTCACTCTCTAAACCACAATTACAGAGTTTCTGCGGGTGCCAGGGATGTCCGTGTCGGGGAAGTGCCTCCAGTGCCATGACCTAGCTCGCCCCCGGCACCACAGGGAAGCCAGCGCCCTGGGGCCCTGCACTGACCGACACTGAACTTCGTCCCTAAGGGGCTCACCGACTGTGAGGCCTCCTGTGTGGGTAGCCCGCGTTTTTGTCAAGGGCCCTGGAGAAAGAACTTTTCCAGATGCCAAGAGAAATTGCGAATTCATACTGTTGAGGACAGCGGGGCCATCAAAGTGACACCACGGTAAAGGCGCTCCCTGGAGAGGACGCCAGGCCCCCGAGCCGCCTCGATCACGGACAGCACGGTGCCGGGAGGCGAGCCCGTGTGATGGGCAACAGAATCACGACACCAACAGGCCAGAGCACCTGGCCTGGAGTGACAAACAGGACGTCCTGGAGATAAATATACAGTGCTGTCCTGAGGTTCCATCTATGGAAGCGACCTGGCTGCCGAAACAATAAAACAAAAAAACCTCAATCCGACTCTGGCCTCGTTAGCAAAGCCCAGTGTCTGGGACGGCACGGCTGACCTCACGGTGACAGGACTGCAGTATCTTCTAAGCGGAAAAAGCTAATGACAAAATACGATCTGAAGGAAATCCAGAGAAGGGCTGGAGAAAGCCGCCGGACTGCTCCTTTATTAGGTGACAGATCGTAGGGTCACTGAGCTTCACATGGGCTGCCGTGCAGTCATGAGACTCAAAGGGACTGCGGGAAAAGACAGACTAGCAGGGAGAATTCAGAGAACTGGAGTGATTCAGTTTGGAGTAAAGAAGCTAAGCCACATATCAGCTCGTATATACTTTAACACACCGAAGGCTACTAGGTGGGCATCCACCATCGGTGATTTTCTTTGCGCAGAAAATGGAAGAGGCTGTAGTCTGTAGTGGGAGGCAGGTCGCACACACGAAGAAATACCAGCCAACATCCAAAGCCACCAAATGTGGCCACAATGTACCAGGGTAGGCAGTGGCTTCAATCCTGCAGCTCTCTAAAAACATATGAGCTGCCCAGGGACAAAAGTAACTTGTCTAGGGAAAAGCCTCTTTAATGGCTCCTTCTAGGCCTGTGATCCTATTACCAGAGCGGAAACACTGCCAGCCTCCTGACTGGTAAACTTCGTCCTTCTACAGCATGTGGGTGGGCTGCGTATTTGAGAGTCCTTCCATAGAGCTAAGATACTTTGCTTAAAGCAATACAGCTAAACTCATCTTCGGATAGAGGCATCATTTAAATAAGGAAAAACTCTTCAATTTAATTTCCCTCCTCTCCCTGCACAGCAGCTTTCTATGCAGTTTGAATCATTTTTACGATTTGTCCTTTAATAAATGACTTCACCAAGCATCATATTACCTATACGCTCCGGTAGAATGAAACCTCGCTGCATTTGCAAAGAATCCCGAAATGATGCACCTCAGAACCGGATCTGGATCACCTGTCAAGGCAGCGAACAGAACGCTGGGTGAGACCCTCGCTGGCCGTACGCTGTGTGCGCCCAGGCCTGTGCTGTGAGGTCCCGCCCCTGGCTGCTTCGAGCTACCTAGCAACCGTCTCCCTGGCCCCATCCGTGGAGGTGTCCCTGCACCCTTCAATGGCTGCTGAGGGAACCATGCTGGACTGTCCTTTAACTTGGGTCCCCCGATCCCCCTGGGCCACAGATGCCCCGGCCAAGGCTGGGCACCAGAACCTAGGAGAGTACTCTGCTGGCTGGGCCGTGACCTCAGGAACTCCTTCCCAGGACAGCATCTATGGGAATGACGTTCCTTCCCTAAGACACAATCTGGGACACTAACACTACATTATTTCTGCAGCTACCGCTATACTGTGCAATTCTTTAAAAATTTCAAACGTCCCATTTTAATTGGTGTCTGTATTGCTAGAGTAAACATCTTCCAAGGGGAAAGATTCCCCATTAGATGATTCCCACAGGATACATTCCAAATTAGTGTGCAAACAGCTGGTGCCATTTATATGGCTTATGACATACCATATTTCATCAAATCTGCAACCCACTCTTTTCTACACTTTCACTCACTGAAACCAGGACAGCATTTTATAATTATAATTGTCAGCATTTTTTTTCTTTCTTAGTGGTACATAAAATAATGGCCTGGCTTATTCATAATGGTGTTTTAGATTCAATGAAATATAGTTTGTTGATAAACCAGTTCCCAAAGGGTGGTAAAATTTACAAAACCATGAATGTATGAGATTGTGAGTTTCGCTGCATCCTTACCAGCAGTGTTTTGGCAAAAAGGTACCCCTTCTTTATTGCACAATTACTCCTGTACTTCCTTTTGGCACAGAATTGATGGCTCTCAGATTTCCATCTCTAACCACAGTCTGATCCAAAATTCAGTCCCTTCTTTCCAACTGCCCATGAGAAATTCCCACATAAACAAAAGGGGTGAAACATGGTTCTTAGGGGGCAAGGTGGAAGGGAATCTTAGATATTACAGTAGTTGAGGCCCCCAAAATTCAAACCTACCTTACAAAATCTTATTTTCTAGTATTTAATTTCTCTCATTAAGAAGAATTTAATGTAACCTTTCTCCTGGGCGAGGGGCTGATAATGAAACATAGGTTAAGAAACACAGGTCTAGAGAACTGTCATCTCTTTGCTAGGTGACAGGCACTCAGTCAGCTTCTCCCTGAATTGCTGCCCTTGTAAGCTTCCTATTCCGGCAATGACACTGGCTTTACCTGATCGCCCAGGTTTCAACTCTTCCCTCTCTTGCGAGCGTATTCACTCATCAATATTCTCTGAGCATCTGATATGCTCCGCGCTCCCAGCACCTGCCTCGACAGTCCTCCCTGCCTAGCGTGCCCCTTGCTACTATCTTCCGATTCAATCGGTTCCCTCAGCTGGACTTCCCCCCCACTCCAGGCCTGCTGGGAGACCCCGAGGGCCGGCCCCGTCCCCGACGCCGCCTTCCCTGCATTCCTACCACGTCTCCTCTGCTGCCCCTGCCGTCCGCCAGTCCCTGAGGTGTCTACTCCAGTACCTGCTCAGAGGGCTGGTAATCTTATACTGCAGCAGCTTGTCTACCTGCGTGCCGCTCCCTTCACCTGCACTGTTTCCTGAGAGCAAGAACCATGTCTTCGTCTGCTCGTAAGCACTTGTTCTTAGTTGTAAAGGCCAAACAAGACTGAAATCAAACTGCGCGGGTTCAAGCTCTGACTCCACCACACACTCGCTGTGTGACCTTCAGCAAGGCACTCAGCGCCGCTGGGCCTCACTATTTTCATCTACGAAATGGGGAAACAGCTACGTAAGCCAGACTGCTGTGAGCGTTAAAGGAATTAATGTATAAAAACACTAGAACGCTGCTGGCCCACTGCGCGCGAGCACTGGGGAGCTGGGAGCACGCCCAAGTGCCCGGCACGCGGGTGTTCGGAAGATGACTGCTGAATGAAGGAGCAAAAGAGCCGCCTCCCGAAAAGCGCAGGTTCTGAGCCGCACGCGCGGACCGAGCTCCGCTGTGACCCACAGTCTTGTCCTGAGCTGACCCCTCCCTGGGGCTCTGACAGCTCATCTGTAAAACGTGGAATGCTCCCTCCTCCTCGCAGAGGGGCAGGCGGAGACAGTGACTGTGGAGTGTGACCCCGCCTCAGTGTGACCCAGCGTGCGGCAGTTCACAGTCGTCACGGTCACTGCTGGGGGCCAGACACGTGCCTCCCACAGCACGTCGGCCTGGCCCTGCTGCCGGCCCAGGTCAAACACACAGCTCTTGCTGTGATAAGGCCTGTATCTGAAAGTGAAATGTAATTTGTACGCAATAGCTGTGAGTACTACCCACGTAAAAGCAACTTTCCTTATGAAGCCTACATGGGAAAATGAACTATGTACTGTTCAACAATCTGAAGCTTGATGATTCTTACGTGTTGTCGGGGCTTATGAAAGTCTTTTTAATAAGAATTGCCCTCGGACATGAAAATGAACCCCGATGGAAAACATACACTCTTCTTACACACAGTTTTTGGTCGACACAGGCACAGAGCACACCCGCTCTCTGCCTCGCATCACACGCCGGCAGGAGAACTCTAAAACTGCAACGAAACAGCGCAGACAAGGGCCGCCGCCGGCAGCGGCAGCTGCTTCTTACCTTCGCTCGACTTCTTGGGCACTTGGAACTTCACCAGGAGCTTCTTCAATTGCTCTCGAACGGTGGCGGCTCTGACCAGCCCCTTGTAGTTGAGGAAGTGTTCCTGACACCACTGAGAGCTCTTGCTGTGCTGCGGGGGGCCCAGGCAGGAGCGTGAGAAAACCGCGGCGAGGTTCCCGGCGGCATCACCACTGTCTCTCCCTGCGCTTGCTGACTCAGGGAGACGGGCTCTCTGGGGCAAGTGGCCCTTTGTGGCTCATCTGTCCCTCTAACATGTTGAGAGAGTGCTGGTGTGTACACCCTCTGACCACTCTTTGATCTCAGCCTCTGCCTTGGGGGCAAAGGAGAGTTCGCGACAAGTGGACAACTCAACAAGCGGAGTTGTCGATCTCAACGACAATCTTAAGTACCTTCCTCGAGACTGGCAACCTCCCAAACAGAATCGCTTCCCTGTGCTTCTCTGTAAATAAACTTTCCTTCCTTGCCAGGCTTGAGTTTACCACTTTGTTTGACTACAGGCAAACAATATGACACTTGACAATTTAGAAATAATTTCCAAATTACTATTATTTAGCCCCAAACTATGATTCTATCGACACTTTTTCATTTTGTTCTAGATTCTTAAGTATGATCATTATGTCTTAGATTAAGTACGGTCCTGGGAAGGGACCATGGAAATTAGCCTCAGCCAGGCAGGAAAGTGTTTTAAGTAAGAAAATGCAAATCACAGAGGACTTTCCCAGAAGGCGACCACAGACCGAGCAATGGAGGCCTGTACCTGCAGCCCGTTGGCAGGGAGCTCTGGTTGGAGATGATACAATGCACACACAAACAGATTTCCACTGACTTAATCCACAGTTAGTGATCTCAGTACGAGATGGGGTTTTCCTGAAAACTGTTCATTGACTGAAATAGGTCTCTGATAAAGCAGTCTTTCTCCTCTTCTAAAAAAGTATTTAAGAAAAATGAATACAAGATTCTGAAAATCTGAGGTATATCATTTCCCCCTCTTATAGCTTCTCCTTTATAGAGATTTCTGTTTTCATTGTTCTTCATCATCTTTAGATCTTTTTAGCAATTTTTAGTGAGAACTTTAGGCTGTATTATTTGCTCTTAGTTTTACAGAGTATTAAGAACTACAAATTAGCATCACCTGTGCCTAAATGTGCGCCAGGCACGTGAATATATATGGATCCTCGCAGCTCGTCTGCTGCTGGTGGAGAGGTTGCTGTGTGAGGTCTCAGACTCACAGGAATAGCTCTGAAGAGTGAACTAAAGCCTACAAGTTACCCTCAGCCTTGCTTACTTGCAGAAAATGTAACAGAACTTCCTACTCAAATGTCGGACAGCACTGCCCAGCAACATGGTGGGGGGTAAGACAGAGTGAGGGGAGGGGCTGGGGAGGCTGCGCCGGCACCCCGCGGCCAGTACCACATCTCTAGGCAGGAAGAAGCAAGAAAGAATTCCTGTGTTCTTCCAGGCAAATCTGCACCACAGCTTCAGGCAGGGGCCAACCCACGGATTAGAAATACTGGCAACAGCCCTGACTGGTGTGGCTCGGTGGGTTGGGCATCATCCCACAAACCAAAAGGTCACTGGTTCGATTCCCAGTCAGGGCACATGCCTGAGTTGTGAGCCAGGTCCCTGGTGGGTGCACATGAGAGGCAACCGATGGATCTTTCTCTCCCTCTCTTTCTCCCTCCCTTCCCCATTCTTTAAAATTAAATGAATAAAATCTTTAGAAAAATAAAAAGAAATATTGGCAATAATCTAATAGGAAAGCAAAGAGGTGTCTCGGCCACTCCTCTGTGAACTGAACTTCGAGAACCCTGGCTCCCAGGACGGATGGGTATGTAGAGGGGACTTTCCAGGCAGCGGCTGTGCTGACCTTGATAAATGCTTCATACACGTTGAGCATAGTGAGGTGATCACCTTCCTCCACGGCAAATTTTCGGTGCACTCGACTCTGGAAAGAAAAAAGCAACATTCAGAGGCTGGCTCCGGCAAGCCTCCCGTACTGGGAGGTACCGCAACACAAGCAGCTCACGGCCTGTGGAGCCAGGAGGACCCGGTCTGCATCGTTCCAGCTCTACCGCTTCCTGAAAGACCTCGGACTGGTCGCTGCATCCTGCTCGGCCTCCATGTCCTTGTGTGTGAAACTGGGACATCGGACTGTCAGTCAAGATCACTGTGGGATTCAGACACCTCAGTGTAAAGTACCTGGCACAGCTATTAGGTAAGTGTTGCTGTTCTTGTCTCTCCTCCTCCCTCCAGTCAGTGTCTCTTCCAGAACTCCTCCCAGCCCCCCCAGAACGGAAAGCTCCAGGAATGCAGGGAGACTTCCTGTCTGGCGCATGGTGGACATCCCATGTTCCCAGGCTCCCACTCAGACCTCACCCCTAAATTTTTCTTTGTGTAACATCTGGACAATGCCATCGGCTCCCATGGATTCCAGAAGCAGCATATACAACATAAACACAAGCACGCACATGTACTTCTCAACCTCAGAACTTTCTCCTTGCGTCAAACACCACGGAATCAACGTTCCTTCTCCCATTCCCTCAATAACGGATATTACTGGGCACCTGTTACAGGCTGGGCGCTGTTCTATGACTTTGGAATGTAACAGCGAATACGGCAGTGGTGGGAGAAATACAATAAACAAGATAAATAAGCAAAATACTTAGTATATTTGGTGGTAAGAAGTGCCAGAGGACAAAGACCAAGCATGGGGTGGGGGTGGGAAGGGAGAAGGGACATGTTGCAATTTTAGACACACCGGAGAGATTCCGTTTCTTCACCTTGAAAATGAGTTTGCCTGCCCTGAGGCGGGACTGTGGAAAAGGCCAACAGAGAAGCAAACAAACAAACAAGCAAACAGAAAATGGAGAAAACAGACATGGCCGCCTGGGCGCGGAGGCAGGGAAACGCGGTGCTCTGTGGTCACACAACTGTTGGGGACACAACAAGAGTCCACGAGAGGTTCTCTCCCCACGACCGCACACCCGAAGTCCGCCTCTCCGTGCACGAGGCTGCGCTCGGACCTCGGAACCGACCTGGAACTCGTCCCTGACCCGCCTCGTGAGGAGGCCTCCCTCGTGCCGCTCTCCGGTACCCTAACTTTTCCACTTTTCCTCCAGTCTTTCCAGCATCCACTCCTCCCGTCGCCGCTGACGCCTGGGCCCAGGCAGGGCCTTGCCACCGCCTTGGCTTGATTCCGACGCTGCCAGAATCAGCCTGCTGGGCCCGGGCCCTGACTCCTTCGTCACTAACGTGCCCGCTCAGTTGCTCCCATAGCCGCCCAAGGGACGATTCCCTAACAGGAAAGTCAGCAGGACAGCAGTTAAAATTTGGGACTCCGGACTGTGAAAGGCAACCCCGCCATGGCTGTGCAACCACGAGTGAGTCACCTAACCTTCCTGTGCCTCCACCTCTAAAAAAGACCATAACGGCATCTGCCGCCCGGTTCACGGTGGAGTCCAAGCACGGGAAACGTGTGGCACAACGCCAGGCACACGTGCAGGCGGGCATTTGCGCCGCTCGGCCGTAAGCACGTCCTAGTCGCTTTGACAAGAAGGCCCGGAGCGAAGGCACTGGCATGAACAGTCCGAGAGAAAGGGACTTACTGCCTGAGACTTCTGGTTTGAGGGCACCACGAAGATATTCTGGATCTGCATCATGGCTGCAATGCTGAGAATTTCCTGAGAACAGCCAAAATTTCCTATAAAACAAAAATCACATTTGAGTTCAAGTACGCAATGCGTCCGTGAGAAGTGGGCATTTTCTGACGTTTTCCTTGTACACGGAAGACGATGTATCCGTGTACACCTGATTTTTACAGTTTACGGTACCTAAGAGCTTCACCCTGCCGAATGGAGTGTCCTATACGTGGTCCTGATGAGGGAGGCCTGGAAGGACTCCGAGAGGGGCTGCTAGTCCACTCTGCAGCTGTAACACGGAGGGACCCTCACTGTGAGCCACAGGGGAGCCACACTGGCCCTATCACCGAGGGCAGGTCAGCTCCACACCCGCTGCGGACTCTCTTAGGTGGACACCTAGAGTCCTGGCAGAAAGCCTGAGAGGAAAAGGGCAGGGGACATGTGGACTGGGTCCCCTCTGCTGTTTCTCTGCTCCTGGCACCTCCTCTGAGGGGGGCCTGCCTGCCAGCAGGGCTCATGGCACCTGGTGCGCTAGACCAGGGAAGCACTCTGGGCCGCTGCTGCCAGCTCCGGGCCCAGAGTCTGCAGCCACCAGCCCCTCCAGGACACCAGACGGTGAGAGCAAACTGCACTGCCAGGCCCACCGCCACAGCTCCCTGCCTCGTGAGCGGTACACTCCCCAGCTGCAAACTCAGAATCCTGCACGCCTGAGGTCGTCTGGTTGCTCCAGAACATGGTCAGAAACAACCTGCACCGCGTTCAGTCTGACACTCAGCTTTGTAGACCGCCGGTCCACGCGAAGGTGAGATACAAGTAAGAAAGAAGCTCTGATTCACTTTCTGGGGGCGAGAAAACTTCACTCTCCAGATGATTTCGGTTTCTGTGTTTGAGAAGATCCCCAGGTCAAACCCGTTTCTCCCTTAACTCACATCCTCACAGAAACCTGAGCGCATCAGAGAAGTTGGGACCCTCGTGCGTCGTTGAAGGGAATACAAAATGGGGTAACCACTATGGAAAATGACACCCCCAAGTTAAACACAGTTATCAGATGAACCAGCAATTGCGCTCGAAGTACACGCCCAAAAGGAGTGGGATCGGGGACTGAACAGATACTTGTCCACACGCTCACAGCAGCATTATTCCCAATCGTCCCCACGCGTCCGTGAACAGACGAGTGAGCGGGTGAACAAAGCGTGGTCTATACATACGAGGGAATATTATTCTGCCTTAAAACAGAAGGACGTTTTGACATGGGCAACGACACGGACGAATCATGAAGACATTATACCAAGTGAAACGAGGCAGCCACAGAAGGACAGACACTGCATGATTCTACTTGTATGCAGTTCCTGTAGAGTCGGACCCAGAGGCGGAAAGCAGAGTGGTGGCTGCGGGGGTGGGGGAGGTGCCTGCGGGGGAAGGGGGGAGGGTAGCCGTGACTGTTTCACGGGCACAGTTCAGTCTGGAAAGATGAAAAAGTCCAGGAGATGAATAGTGGGGATGGTACAACAAAAATGTGAATGTACAAAATGCCCCCAGAACTGTGCACTTAAAAAATGGTTAAAATAGTAAATTCTGTTATGTATTTTTTACCACAGTAACAAAAAACCTCCCTGTTTAAAAAGAAAAAGCTGAGAGGTCAATGCGAGGCCCGTGAGAAACAAACAGAAGAGTTCACGGAATTAACGGTGACCGAGGTGGGATCGCGAGCTGGCAACACACCCCGAACCCAAGAGCTTCGGGCGAGGGCTCCCTCGCCGCTCTAAACACAGCACCGGCAGGAGCAACGGCGCTGTGATCCGTAGGGTACGCAAATGTCTCGCACAAGATGGACAGCACTTTAAACTTTCACCTGAAATGTCATATGGTGTGCTGGAGTGTGATAGGTTACAGAATCACACGCTTAGGATTTTGTGATAAAAGACTTGGCACACGTTACCGAAGGGGCATTACTTGTGCCGAACCCATACCTTGCATGCGCTTCCCCAGGGCGCACAGAATGCAGGGAAATAGCTTCCTGATGGTCGAAATAAAATCGACAGGAACGGCCGTCTCCACCCACCTGACTCAAGCAGCATTTTCGCAAACATGGGATTCAGAGGAAACTCCGCTATCCTCATGCCGAGGGGCTCGGTGAGGCGGCAGTCTTTGTCCAGACCTGCCAAAGGAACAAGAACCATCAGAGGCGTGTGCCACCGTGTCAAAGACGTCCAGTGTCGAGAGAACAGATGACTGGAATGCTGGAAAAGGCATCAAAAGATGAGTCACGCTTTCCCGAACTCCCTCTGACCCCAGAGAAAGAAAAGACCTCCTTTGAGCTCTTGAATGTTTAGTTTTAAAAACTGATACCTCTAATGGCTTCTATTCAAGGACTTAATTATAAGGAAGCGGTCCATAGCCTCCTCTCGCTCCCACACCCTCCTCACCCGCAGCAGCCTCACTATTCCCCACAGGCTGCTCTTCCCGAGGGCCCGACACCCCCATGGTGTGAACACAAAGGACACCTCCTGAGGGTCTGTGGCAGCCTTCGCCTCTGGGAACAGGCTTCCCAGGACCCCTCTCTCCGGCAGCTCCCTCTCTGTCACCTCTGGATCTCCCTCCATGTCCCGTGGTAGTTGTGCCAGGATGACATCCCAAGTGCCCGGCTCTTCTCTTACAGTGTATGCAATCACAAGGCCGTGCCTATGAATCTAAACACCTGCCCAGGTCTCTCTCTCTGGTGCCAACGCCAGAGCTGTGTATCCAACTGCCTCCTGGGCGGTCTACTGAGCCAGGCAGACTCCTTCAACTCCCCACCCCCCTCCTCGCCTCTTTCCCACTGGCCGCTATCTAGAAACTGAGCTCCCACGATGTAGACGACTGTTTTACTAGGGTTTAGACCATTCCCAAGATGTAGCATTTAGACAACTGCTTCAGAGCTCAAAGTTAAGACAGAAAAGGTCATTTCTCTGCTGTTCCCAATAACCATCTCTGTAAAGGTGATAATTCGGCTTGAAAGTAAACTAACTTGAGTGTTTCCCTCTACCTCTTCCAGCTAATTTAGGGCAGTGAAGAAACAGAAAATATTTTAAATGTCACTCCGACTGAAGGAAAATCAGTCCAAATGAAAGACCTCTATACAGCCAACCTTGTCCCATCCACATTACAGATTATTGCAGGAAGCCCTGCTTTCGAGTTCCCGTTTCATCCTCGAGAACAGGAGGTGGGACCCTCCTCCTGCACACACTACAGACCCACCGGAGGTCTTTGAAGTCAGTAACTGGCTATTCCTTCGTAGGGAGGCATCATAAACATAATGAGTGAGGATGGACTCCTACCTCACCCCATGCAAAAAAATTAACTCAAAATGGATCATAAAACTATTAATGTTAACAGCTAAAACCATCGACACTCTTCAGAGAAAAGGTAGGGGAAAAATCCTCATGCTTTTGAGTTAGGCAATGGTCTCTTAGCTATGACACCACGGGTGACAGAAAAAGCAGACAAACTGACCTACTTAAAACTTAAAACTTTTGAACGGCAATAAAAAGAAATGAAGTATTAACATGTGGTACAACACAGATGAATGAAAGAAGCCAATCCCAAAAGACCACATGCTATACGATTCTGTTTCTGTGAATGCCCAGAAGCGGCAGACCTACGGGCCGGGCGGAGGAGGGGAGCGGGAATGAGGAGTACCTGCTGACGGGCACAGGTGATAAAAACGTTCTAAATATTCAAAACTTGTGATGGTTGCACACCCTGTGAATATACTAAAAAAATACCGAATTGTACATTTCAAATGGATGCGTTACACCTCAATAAATACGTTACACGCAAAAAATTATTCTCAAAGGACAAAACCTCCCCTAAAACCTAATACCAAAATGAATATTGTATTCCCATAGGGCACATTATTCACAGAAAAAATATGTACTTCTTGAGGGGGTGAATTTAGGCAACAATTTTCTCTATCTTAAGGGAAATAACTACATTTCTCAAACAGCAACACAGATTCCTCCGTAACCTGGCGTCTCCTTGCCTCAAAACGCCGCAGACGGTGCTCCGCCCGATTCTCCGCCTGATTCTCCGCAGGGCGCTCGGGGAAGGAAGTGAAGGGGAGTCAGAGAACGCCAGGCCACCAACTTCAGGACAGGGTGGAGGGACAGAGAAGAAGGTCTGGAGGGGTAACATCTGAAACACTGGTAGAGAATCTTCTGGATGTCTTTAGGAAGGTGGTTCTGGTGATGGTTATTAATAGCTTTTGATGTCCTGACGTGCTTTATGAATTCATGAGTAGACTTCACGTACTGTTATTGGGGGGAACCAATCCCATTCCTGAGGATACTAAGAGCCCTAAAGTGACAGCAACCTACCGTATTTTTCAGACTATAAGACGCACTCCCCTTCCAAATTTGGGAGGAAAATGGGGGTGCGTCTTATAGTCCTAATGTAGCTGTTGAGTTCTGTTTACATTTACATTGGTGAAATATTATGTTATTTATGTTATTAAATATTTTACCACATTTTTTGCTTCAAAATTTTTTTTCCTATTTTCCTCCTCTAAAACTTAGGTGTGTCTTATAGTCTGAAAAATACGGTAACTAACAGTACATATTAGTCAGTAAAGAGATCAGAGAATGCATAGTAAGAGAAAGGCATACCTCCCAGGGCATAGAGTAACTCCAACGCTTGGACCATCGACTGTGCTGGAGGGGGCTGTAAAAATATAAAAATCATCCTAAATTAATTTCTTCAGGTGACAGGTAAAAATGGAACTATTTCCTGCTTAAATCCACTCTCCCTTCCACGTGCCCCAAACTTCCCGACCTCCAGGCTCCTGTTCCTGATGCTGGCGCCCCTTGAAATGTCCTTCCTCTCCGTCTCAGCGTAAACTCTTCCCTCGGAAGCCCTTCCTCCTGCTTCCCTGCATGAGAAGCGGACTACGGTGAACTACTTCCTTGCTTTTCCGAAACTCTCATCAGACGGTTCTCATTCTTACTGCGTAGTCTCAGCCTTCTACTATGCCAGAGTACTGGCTGGCGGTGGGTCTTTGCACCAGCCAGAGCCCTGCTCCAAGTCTTGCCTACGAGGGGGCGACAGACAGACGGGTGAACCTGAACTCCTGAAAATAACAGAGAATGCTAGGTACTCTGAAGTTAAGCAAAGCTGATACTGTGACTTTCAGTCTGATTCTCTAGATCCTTCCCCCTTCTTTCCTTCCACAAATCTTTACTGAGCATCTACTAACTGCCAACCACCATTACTATTTTCTGCTCAATTATTTTGTGTATAATAAGCCAGACAATAAAATTATAGTACTTTTCAAACTGCATGGCTTTTTTTCCTAAATGCATTCACATAACAAACATATTTTAAGTACCACACTGTTTTAGGTCAGTGTCACAGATGAAGACGGTGAATAACAGTAAGGAAAAGACATCGAACACAGTCAGGTAAGTGGCTGGTGGCAAAGCCGGAAACTGAACTCAGGCCTCATTTTTCCCACTCCGCCCCACCCACTGACGGCCAAGGAACAAAGTTGTACTTTTAACAGCTGTGATGACCACGCACACACACGAGACATAATTCACTACACAGAGGGTACTCATCGAACCATGGTTGACTAAACTGTGGAATCAATTCACTAGCCTTTCCTCAGTGCCTCTGACACCTGACTTTACAGAAGAGGCAAAATGCACAGCACCCACAAGGAGGAGGGTGATCCCTCTGGGGATCCTTCACCCCGAGGTCACCGGAGGTCTGACAGCAGGAACAGCAAAGCACCGAACTAGGTTCTGAACACTTACAAACACAACTGGCAAGGTCTCTCTGACTCCTTTCAATCCTTGACCCTATTTCCAGTCGATCACCAAGTCCCCGTTAATTCTGCTCTTTGAATTTATCATCAATCAACAAAACAAACCTCTCCCCCGACCCCGCAAGTCACAGCCTTGGTATTTTCCCCTAAACGCACATCCAAGGCAGCCACCAGCATCTCTCCACGGCCCCGTCTGATTTGGGATCATGCGCAAGCGCTGCTTAACACAGTTGAAAGGACTGGGTACATAGAATTTTAGTTCGTTTTTCTCACTGTATGGTTTTCTGTTTTCACTGTTTCTTGTACCCACAGAAACTTCAGTGATTGCTTGGGATAGCTGGCTAGCCTTCCAACGTGGTCATACTTATTCTACAAAATAAGCAATCTTCTTACCATTGGCCAAATGAGTTGTTTTCAGTTCTTTGCTACTGTAATTAGCACTGCAAAATATACAAAACTGCATGTACCCTGTGATTTCAATTGTGAGAAACACCATGTCAGGGGGAAATAACCAGAAGGGACTACATGAAGGTAAATTTGTATGTATTCTCCTCATTTTTCAGTTGTCCAATGTTTATGGTTTTCATTATTTATATGTTTTAATCTAATAAAAAGTGATGCTATAAACATTATCACATGGACATTTTTTGTCTCCTTGTGAATTACTTTTTCAGAAGTTTCCCTGAGAAGAAACTCCAGGCATGTCTATGGCTCACAGAATGATGTCGGGGAGGCCTCCGTGAGAACTCACAGGGAGTATGAAAGCACCTTCCCAAACTGGCCCATTTCATCGTTTCCCTTTGTGTTTGCTGACTGAATTAAAGTGGTGCTTTACAGCTACTTCAGTTTGCACTTCTCTCCCTTCTAGAAAAGCCGACTATGTTCTGACATTTCCTTTCCTTGAGCTTTCTCTTCAGTGGTTATTAGGTTTATTCTAACTGATGTCTGCAAACTCTTCAGTTACTGAGATGCCGACCCGTCATGGCTGCCGTTGTATGTTTTCCCTTCACCACCTCCCCCCCTAGATACGGGGTTTTTCATAAGCTTTTAATTTGCATTCACTGTTCATCTTTTCTTTACAATTTCGTGTCCTACATATCAATAAACAAAGGATGTATTTTCTCCATACTTACAATGACCCACAATTGTTTCCTTTGGTGGGGAGTGCTATCTTTCTATTCCTTCGCTTGCCTAGTTTACCATGACACAGGTGACATTAGGGTCTTGATTATCCAAGAACCCAGACCTGCCACACCATTTACCAATACAGCTGGGACAGAACAAAGTTAAAATGCAAGTCTTCAAATCATAAAATTTCAAGAAGAAAAACAATGATTACTTATTAACTAACTGACCTAGATAGAAGGAAGTGCTTCGTAAGGACAAGCACAATAAGCCATAGAGGCAAAGACAGAAAGATTTTACTGTGGAAATGTTTAGGATGCCTGCACATTAAAAAATAACCATAAATTTTAAAACAGTAAAATATAAGTACTCAGAAAAACTATTTGCAAGGAATACTGTAGACAAAGATTAATGTCTTTCATAGTTAAAGGACTTTTGAAAATCACTAATAAACACCAATGTTAGAATTTATCTGTTAGAAGATAAATGGCTTAACAATGCAAAAGTATAAAGTGGACAACAAACTTTTTTTAAAAACTATCTTATGAGAAATCAAAATAATAAGGTATCAATGGTATTTTTCCTACCTTCCTTTCTCCCTCCCACCATCCATCGAATTAGCGAAACTCTGCAAGGAATTAATATGGCGGGACGGGGGCGCAATGTGCGGGCCCTTCCCACGCTGCCGGGGGTCGTCCCTGTGCAGCGATCTGGCCACGTGTCAAGGACCTACAAAGCAACTACGGCCCTCGACCCAGTGATTTCACGCCTGGAAACCTGCCCTAAAAGCAAGCAGAAACGCAACCCGCCACAAGAACCTTCCCCGCAGCTCTCCCAAAGCCTCTCGGCTCCCCCGTCTGTGATGTTCTCTCCTGCAGGCCGACAGACGTGCTCACCGCCCTGGACCTCTCCTCCCCCGTCCTGACCCGGTAGAACGCCACGTGAGTTTCACGTCTCACCTCTGGCACGACTAACTGGGCCAGGGCCCTGCCTGTCTCTCCCAGCCCCAGGCACACACACTGTCATTACCCATTGCTTGTCTCTCTCCCCAGCAGACAAGAACGGGAATTGTGTCTACCCGATCTGGCTGTCGTCCCCCTACACCCTGCATGGCGCCCGGTGCACAGTAGGCACACAACATAGGGGCTAAGTGGAAAAGAAAAAAGACAAGAAAGAAAAAAGCAAGGTGACGTGCTCTACAGCAACGTCCTGACACTCCCCTGGAGCACTCCGGCCTCCCTAGGGCCCGCGCAGAAGGCGGGACTTACCGACATGAAGTGGAACCTGAGGACGTTGTCGATTCCCAGTGCTTTCAGCTGCAGGATGACAGGGGCCAAGTTGCTCCGCTGCATCTCGGGAACGGTGGACTCAGGCAGCTGGTCAAAGGCTTCCTCTGAGGGTAGGAAATCAGAACTGCTTGGGATCAAGTGTCACGATCACATGCGATCATTATGACAGAAGGACACTTCTCTTCTCTAACAAGAGGCTCTAGGATTCCAGGGTCAGATGCATATGGTAATATGATACAAAATTACATCATGTTCAAGAAATGTCATTCTACTTAAAAAATACTTCAGCAATTTATATCTTTATAAACAATGTATCTTTATGAAAGTTTGTCTTTTTATTTTAGAATGCTTTTTTTTAATGTGTTTTTTATCAGCAAAATTATAAATCAGAGCAACAAGTATTTGCTGAACCACTGCTGGTACCCAGTTACCATTACCTCTGCTTGGGATAAAGTAAGTCCAAAGGGCAATAACAGTACAAATAAGCGAGGAACAATTTCAAAAGAAATGACCAAAACAGCAACCAGAATACAACAAATGGCCAAGTCCTATAAAGAGCAAAACGTGTCCAAATCCAACTTTCAGAGCCGATGAGCCACGCACACGCGCCACACCCCGAACCCAGAGGCTGTCCCACGGAGACTCACGAGTGCTGACGTGCCCCGCTGGGAACAAAAGGTGACTTCTCACAGCAAAAAAAAACAAGGCACAAAAGCAAGACAAAATGGGTGGGGGGAAAAAGAAGGAGGAAGAGATGAAACCCATTTTGTACATATTCAGAAAGCTTCTGGGTTTTATGGAGAATGCTCCACCCACAAAAGCCTCCGCACCAGTCACATTCTAACCGCGCACACCTCCTTCACACAGGGTGGCCCGGCTTCCACTCAGACCCTTGAGCAGCAGCGAACTAGAGAAAAAGCAAACCAAACAGCACTGTCACTTCACAAAGAACTTCAGAAAGGTCTTTTCTGAGAGAACAGACGACCAATGTTCTGTGGCGTGGGGTGCAAAGTGCCAAATGCACGGGTCTAACTGGAGGGTTCTGGGTACCGGGCAACAGCAGGAAGTTCCAAACGGAACACTGCCCTTGCCTTTCGAGAGCACTTGGGGAGTAGTTTTTTGGTAGCACAGCCACATTTCCCAAGTACAGTGCTAACTAGGGAGAAGCAAAGGTGCCAGGTAAGAGGACAAGCCCACTGAGAAGACACTCACAGGAAGTAAGTGCTTCCTAAGAGTTCAGTGACACTCAACTAGACTCCACTGAGGACTCGAGCGTGGGCAGCACTGGGCCATGAGCTGCAGGCGCCACGGGCCAATGGCTTTGAGGAGCTTCAGTGACATGAAGGGGGCTGGGACAAGACCAGAACAGTGACCTCTGAGACCAGGTCCCAGTGCACGGTCCACCAAAGGGAAAGTGACACTGAGGGAAGGAAGGAGCCTAGCCATCGAAGACACCTTCGGTTGCTTAATTTGGGAGGTGCCACTTGAGAGAGAACTTGAACGATAAGGAGAGCGTGCTGGGCAGAGGAAACAGCTCAGGGAAGGGCGTCAAAGGCATGAGGGCTGGGTGTGGGAAAACGGCAGGTATGTCCAGGAGGAGTGTGCTTCAGCTGTGACGCGGCACGGGGGAGGAGGAGGTGGAGGGCAGAAGACAAGCGGGAAAAGTCGTGGAGGTTCTGAGAACCTCTGAAGGGTTTCAGAGAAGGCTGCACCGTGCTCAGAGCTGCGCCGCGGGAGGTTCATCCAGAAACGGGCTGGCCCGGAAAGCCTCGGGGCTGGATCTAATGCACCTTACTGTCGATGGGCCCCCGCAACCGCATCTCCACTGAAAATGTCTCTTTCAGTGAACTTTCTCTCCCCCTGAACTTCAGGACGCCTTTCTATCAGTTCTCCCCTTTCCACTCTAATCACTCCTTCTTAGCGCCTTCAGTGGTGGAAGACCCTTGCATCTCTGGCCTCAAGTCTGCCTCTCTTCCCTCCCACGAATTCTCATTACCCCCTCCCCCAACTCCACCCCACCCCCGCCATGTACCTGTGCATTCCACTGCCTCTGCCCAGTGCGCTGAGTCTAATCTCCACTGCCAACCCTCCCGGACACTGCTGGGCTGCCAGTGAGATCAGGTCTGAACACTCGAGTGTGAAGCCCTCCCAGCGGGAAACTCCCTGCTCTCTGCTTCCAAGGCTCATTCCTTTATAGCAACCCTATCACACCACAATATGCCAATCTGTGTGTGGGTCTGCCTCCACCCACAGGCTGTCCGTGACCACGTGCGGCCCAAGGCCATGTCTCACCTCGCCCTAGAGCTCCGACCCCTGGCACCGCACCTGCCGCACAGCAGGTGCTCTGCAAGCCTTTGCCAAAAGAAAGGATGATGTCGAGGACTGAACAAGGGCAACGGTAACCAGAAAGGAAAGAGATAAGTGACAAAAATCAAACCCCCGGATCTGGTAAGTGACCGTACCTGGAGCCTGGACAGAGAGGGGAATTTAAAATGATGTGAAAACAAGCCTGGACAATGGAGAGAAAGGGCAGTGCCACCCCTCACACAGGAAGCACAGAGGAAGCACAGAGGAAGCGCAGCTCCAGGGCATCGCTGTCTGTCGGGGAGGCTGTCTTCCAGCTGGAGAGAGGGCTCCGTAAGGGCCAGGACAGCCCCGATGCGATTTACCCTGCTCCTTCAGAACCCAGGAGTGACCGACTATCTGCTTTCTGTGAGTGACTCTCAGGACAGATCGTGCCATTTTAAGCCTGCAAAGATGCTGTCACCAGAGGTGAAGACAGAGCCCAATGTGGGGTCCCATTGGATTCAAGGGTCCCAGAACAAGAAAGCAGCACATTAAGTTAAGGGGAAGGTAAAAGAGACAGGACCTGAGACACACGGCCTAAGCTACAGGGTCACACGGCTAAAGAGAGGCCTAAGCCCAAACAGAAGGTTAGAACAGGGGTGGCAAATAACTGGGGACTCACAGGTCAGCTTTGGCCAATAGGAAGCAGCAGCAGCGAGGAAGTGCTACGTTTAGGGTGAGGAAAGTGTTGGGGGCCAGGTTACAGAGGGACATGCGAGGGGGGTCTGGTGTGCTGTGAAGCGCCCCTGCCCATGGAGAGTAAATACAACACTCTCCGGTGCCCAGGCTGGCTGAGAAAACCAAACGCGCTTCACGAAAGACACACTAACCTGTATAAAGGCGGTAGCACTTGCCCGAGCGGTTGCGGCCAGCACGTCCCGCCCGCTGGTTGGCCGATGCCTGGGACACCGGGACCACCACCAAGCACTCAATGGCTGTCCTGGGGTTGTAGGCCCGGAGTTTCACGAAGCCACAGTCGATCACGTACACAATCCCGCTGACTGTGATGGAGGTTTCTGCCACATTGGTGGCCACTATCACCTAAGTGCCCCACAGAAAGGACAGTGACGCTAAAAGTTATTTGGGTTTGTTTTCACTTTTAATAAACTATTCAAAATCCTAAAAGATGGAAAGATACTTCTGACATGGCAGAACCTTTGTAGTACACTGGAAAGAACATGAATTTTAGGGTCAGGGTGCCCTGGGTTTGAATTCTCCCAGACCATGGGAATTTGGACAAGTTCACTGACCTCCTGAGCATGCTTCCTCATCAACATAATATTTACCCCCCTCTCCCAGGGTTGGAGGGTTACATATGAAATACACATAAAGTGTGTAGTGCCTGGTACTTGGCCCACAGTAAATATTCAACAAAGGTTAGCTTTTGCCTTTTGCACAACTGAAGTAAATCACCACCCTGTGCGTGTATCTTCATTTATTCACTCACACTCCAGCTATTTCTGAGGGTCTGTGCTTTGCCAGGCACTGTTCACGGTGCTGGGGACGTACCATGAACAAGAAGAGAAGACCCCGGCTCTCCCAGAGTCTAGTGTGAGTGTTGGGTGAATAAGTAACGAACACAAACAGGTAGGTACCTTCAGAGAGTAACAAATACTGATGAAAATACAACAATAATATTACGTAGTATTTAAGGTGTTTATTATCCATTAGAATAATGGGGTGTGCTTTGTTAGACTGGATGGCCAGGGAAAGCCAGCCTAAAAGATGACTTTGAGCTGAGACTGAGTAACAAGAGGTAGCCAGCCCTACAGAGATCCAGGAGAAGAAACAGCTGGAAAAAAGGAGAAACAGCCGGAACCCACAGTAAGTACAAGACGGGGTCGGAGAGAGGCAGAGAAAGGCCATGCGTAGCCTCTGGGCCACCGTGAGGCGTCTGCATTTCGTTCCAAGTGCACTGGGACTGCCGCTGGGGGGTTTGAAGCAGCGGGGACATGTACAGATGGCACTTAGAACTTTTTAAAGGCACTTTTTCATTGATCCTTTCATAAAAATCTTCCTACCATTTTTATGTGTAGACATGTAAGATTTTGTGCTGTAAAATCATCCATCTAACAGTCATTATTATTTATGTTTTACAGCTGAGAACACCTGGCCTCGAGGCTGAGTAACTCAGGCACAGAACCGAGGCCTCCTGACTGGTTGGCCGCAGTTCACGTTTCACTGGGCAGACTCAAGTTGCTCCACCCCGGTGGCCAGGCGGCTGAGAGCACCCTCTTCCAAGTGGTCCGAACTGGAAGCACAGCATCCGACCATCCCTCAGCTACTGTATTCTCTGCCACTTGCTGATAAATACTACTATAAGCCAACCTCAGGCCAGTTCTGGGCCTTCTCACCCAATGGAAGGGAAAGGGGAGTAAGGTCCAGGGGGAAGGTGAGCGGGAAGCAGACCGGCTGCCTGCTAGCTCCTTCAAACAGATGCTTCCCACCACACCCTTCCTTCCACACCCCAATTTCAATGCTCAATATTTTTAAGCCACACCTTGAATTAATTGACTTAAACTTGGCCCTACAGGCAAAATGATGCTTCAAACAAATGGTTTAGGAAACACGGTAACAGATTTATTGTTCCCAATTAATCAGAATCCACCAACACAGTCCTTCAAGCCAAGGTAATGTTGTGTCCCAGGAAAATATTAGGCAGCAGGAAAGAGCCCAGAGAAGTCACCTGCTCTGATAACCACCGTCAGGCGGCACTTCTGCAGGTTCCTCTCCAGCACGTTATTTATGGGGTGCTTTTAGACCTAGTGCATGGAAACATAGACCTAAAATTCTTAAAGCAACCTGCCTGTATAC
>PVJI01024480.1:0-21868 GCA_004026765.1 Micronycteris hirsuta
CTCCAGCATCCGATCAACCCCATACGGAGTCACGGCAATATTGCTGACCGCCTCCCCCGGCTGCGCTTTGCATCCGCGGGACCGTTTGTAACTGCCGACTTCACTGACCTTTCATTTTTTTCATGTAGATTTTTGCGTGACTGGTAGATGTTATTCGGTAAAAGGAAATCTACAGTGATGAATGATCTCATCTGTGACTTTCCCTTACGGTCTTAACTTGGCTGATGAAGACTCTATTCTTTATTTCTCTTTTGGCTGAGAATATGCCATAATTTTACTTGGAAACATGACATATTTTCTTTTGAAGAGATGGACTCCAGACTAAATTATTTTGGAATCACTTGGTTTGTGCTCTACTTAAACATATTAATTATTACAGGGCAAAGGAGCCGTGGGGTGTAGCCATCTGCTGCCAAGCCCTGGTTTAGTGATTTACTATACATTCCTGAGACAGTTTGGATTTTGAATTTTGCAAACTGTTTCCAGAGGAGTTGGGTCAAGTTTACAATGAGACCTTGATCAGGGGAGCTCCATACGGAACATTATTTTATAAGGAAACCTACATCCCTGAGAACTAAGTCGGCATGTGGGTTAGTGCCCGGCCAAGGCCATGCCTTGGGAATAGGGCTTCCTGGGGTTGAACTTCAGATTCTTCTCTCACCTGCCACGGGAGTTTGAACCAGTGACTTAGTCTTCCTGTGTATTATTGTTTTTGTTTTCCAGTCTGTAAAAATGGGGCTAATCATGGCACTTTTAGCTTAGCTCAGAGCCTGGTGCATCAACGGTACTGCTGCTCTGGTGGTTTTTAATTTTCAGAGTAAAACTCTCAGACCAGCCTGCAATGACTGGGTGCCGAATACCACGTAACAACCCTGTCTCCTCGTCTCAGGCCCCTGGGTGCCGGGCTTCTGTCTTCCAGAGAAAGCGGCTCTTTTCCCCAGTGTTACACTTGGACACTGGAGAACAAAAAGAAGGAGCGCGTGTACAATGAAGCCAAAAAGAAGGTGGTGACTTAAACAAATGAGCATTGTTTCTCATGAAGCCCAGGCAGGATAAAGAGCCCCGCGCAGTTCATTAACCAGTTCCTAAATGGTGTCTGTGTTATCCCCATGAATACTAAATGAATTCATTATGATATGTGCTATTACAGTGAATAGCAAATGGAGTCGCAGCGACAGGCTCTGTAAAAATATTCCTAATGGAGAAGTTAGGCATTATCGAGCCGGCTTCGGGAGTCGCTGGGGCCTCCACGGGAATGGTGGAAATAAATAACGCCAGGCACAGCGCTGGTTACTGGGAATTATTTGAGGGCGTCCGAACAGCTGAAAACACGGCTCGTGTCTCGGTGATCTGTCAGCAGACTCAGAGGACTCTCGGTTCTTGGTTCCTGTCCTTTATTCCTGGTAGCCGATGCCTATTCCTCTCTTTGATATGAAGGGAATTATCCAATTCTATGCCGCTGGTCACCAGCGAGCCTTCGGTTTACAATGAAGTAGTTCAGGGGAGAAAGTCTTGCAGTGGACTCCGTCCTTCCTGCCCAGGGCATCGCACGTGACTGATTGCCAGGGCAGTTGCTGGACATAAAATCCGGCCACTCTCTCATCTGCCCACATTTGCTCAGCACAAGACTAAACTAAATTCTAGAACTAATGGCACGGATGGTACACCCTTGAAGTAATGGGTGAATGTTATTGACCGTCAGGAACAGGTCATGAAATCATGGCAGCCAGAGACGGCACCTTATTCCAAAGCTGCACACCCCCAAAATGTTAATGCGGGAGAAGCCTTAACACTCACGGTCTCATCAAGACTCATGGGGACCCTGAGACGCAGGCGCTCTCATCCTGTCTTCCGGAGGAGGGGACGAGGGACGTGACTTGTCTGCGGTCACAGGGTGGAGAGAAGCTTGGTCTTGAATGGACTCCAAGCATCCTCCTAGAACATTCCCTTGACCTGCATTTGTTTCATTGGTACCTAAAGCTGAAAATACAAGGCAAGCACTGACCTCACTGTGCTGTGAAAAATCCTAATGCAAGGACTTCGGGAAGCTGTCTGCGGTCTTGGACTGTGGTTCTTTCTCCAGCTCAGTCACTCAGCTGGTGCTCCCCTGATGCCCCCACCAGGAACACAGCCGCCTTGGCGTTGGCCGTCAGGGGAGGAGAAGACTGGGGAAACCAACCCTTGCTGCGTCACAGAAGGCACATCGTTCAATCGGTTGTTTCTCTAAGAAGCTGTGGCTCCAGAACACATTGAGCAATCGGAAGCTGATAAAGCGGCGGATGCTTGGGAAGCAAAACAAAACCCAGAAGCCAATGAGTCCCTTTGCTTAAAGACAGACCCGAGGAAGTTAGTTCAGTGAGTGAGAGAAAGCCTTTGCTTGGCAGCCCAGGAGATGTCAGGCGGTCTTCGGGGGGCAGGGGTGTGTGGACGAGGGTTCAGCGTGTGCGAATGGCCCGCAGGCGGAACGGACAGCCTGGCCACCTCCAGAAGAAGCAGGCTGTCTCACTGGGGTCGAGGTTTAAGCTAAGTCAGGGGGGCTGGTTCGACCACTACACAGCCCCAGGAAAACCGACGTTTCCTGGGCAAGGAATTACACCCGAGCCGCTCTTCTTATCATGGAATTTGGGGACAACGTTTTTTGTTTATTTCTGTGAAAACCAATTTACTCTTTGTCAGCTGGGGCTCCCTCTTCCCTGAGAAGTCCGAATTCTGTGCCCGCCGAAGTCAACAGTGTACATTGCGGAGCGATAAAACTGGCTCGGAGAGTTTAAGGTCATTCTGTGATTAACTGGATTTTGAATGAGCTCTTCCTTTGGAGGCCACGCTGCGGAAACCACCTTTGTGTGCGTGTCCTTGGGACAATGTGGTTGACCGTTCCTTGTTTGTTGAAGTGCTCTCTGCCTTTAGACCCTGTGCGGGCTAACTCTGTCGACTTCTCCCATCTTTCCACTTCTTAGACCCCTTCCTGGGGGTTCCCTCCACCACCCGACCTCTGTAACACATTCGGACAGTGGGCTGCTGGGAGCGACCCCCGTCCACGGTCACTTCGCAGGTTCAGCGTTCAAGCCTTAATGACGTGCGGCCCCCCTCCCGTTTCTCAGAAAGGTCCATTCATAAGTGACCCTTGAGGATAAAATATCCCTTAACGCAGTTCTAATCTGAGACCCCAAACATCTAACAGTGAGTTCCAGCCATTCCGTGGCCTCCCCGCCACGTGGCTCTCTGGCCCCCAGTTTACATTGGACGTGTGCCCCACGCTCCCACCCGTTTGTCTACCGTGTCTGCGTGTCTGTCTGTTCCCTGATGGACGGGAAGACCTTCGAAGGCGGCTCTCAGAGCAACACCTGCAGAACAGATCCTAGCGGATCCAGAAGTGTGTGTTTAAAGAATCCAGCTGGATAACTGTGAGATTATTCTGAATGCGAGGTCAATGATTTCATGTAGTTATAAAAGTCGCGTAGTGGCCTGTCCCATTACCACGGGTTGCTGCCGGTGTTTAAAAGCCATCAGCTCCTCATGCCATTGCGCAGACTCAGTGTGAATACTGTCCGAGGGCTCGGGGGCCCTGGGAGGCACGGTGACTGCAGACGCTTGGGGTCAGCCTGATCGGGGCTCCTTGACAGCTGTGGCCCTCTGAGAGAATATTTTCCGTGTCTCATCACATTCTTCCTCTGTAACATGCCAAAGCAACACACCTAGGGTCGCCTTGACCAAACCCGGCAAACAGAGGGGTTTCAAACAAGCGTCTCACTGTCTGGGGGCTGGAAGGTGGAAATGAACTCATTAGCAGGCCCAGGCTCCTCCTGAAACCGGGGGTGCCAGCTCCTGGCCTCCGGTGGGCGGCTGGGCAGCTGGCAATCCCTGACCTTCTTTGTCTTGCCACCCATAAAACCGACTTACAGGAATCTTGTTGGAAGTAGAATGACAAATGCATTGTTCCATGTCCAGCAAGTATGTCCCTGTGCTTCCTTCTGCCTGCCAGGGGACAACGCAGCGACTGTCCATGATGGGCTTCGGTCTGTCCCCACGCCCTCAGGCTTGTCGGAAATGGCCCTGAACCTGCTGAGGCTGGGTCACCACGGTGATCCCCCGTCCATCCTCACCCTCGTGCTGGCTTCTGAGGACCCCCGGCCACTCACAGTCAGCTGGGGGTTCTGTTTAGGGAGCCCCTGGCTTGCCCCTCACACAGGGCTTGTCCACAGCTGGCTCCTGCCTTTGTCGCGGTGCTCTGTCTGGCACAGTCCTGTCTGTCCTGGTCGACTTTTAGTGTGAGGAGCCAGCTCCCCGGAGAGAGGGTGGCCCCTGAGGCAGTGGCCCTGCCAGCCCTGGCCCCGACACTGGGGAGGACATGCTTCGGGACGGGCTTGTGGTCCGTGTTGGGGCCGCCCAGGGAAGGAGCCGCTTTTCATACTTTACTTTTGGCTATTTTTACCTCGCGCCAGATTTCTTGTTCCCTTAGCATTTAAGGTTGCCAAATCAGACCATCTGTAAACACGGCAAGTTGTAGAACTGGGGTTCCTCACCAACAGGGCGGTGTTAGTGTCTGCTCGGAAGAAAGGCGGGTTTTCCCTGCTCGGAACAGCCCAGACAATGGCAAGGCATGTGCCCCTTGCTCGCCTGCCCTCCGCCCGTCCCCAGCTTCCTGCATGTGGGTGGACGTTGGTGTGCTGACCGTCTTTTAAAAATGCGCTTTCTCTCTGCCAAGAACACGCCTCGGCAGCCACGGAGGCGGAGCCGGCCGGCCCCTCAGGGGCGCAGAGGTCGGAGCCGAGCCGGCAGGACGGCCCAGCTCTCTGCGGCTGCGGAGCTATTCTGTTTATTCTACATATGTTTCCTTTTAATTAAAATGTCATTTTTAATTAAAAATGAAATGTCAAGAAGGAAAAAAAGTTGGCAAAGCCTGGATCGTTGTAATGGATGCAAGCAGGAAGAGTCGGCACAGAGAAAAAGACTTTGAAGGGGTGGCAACAGTATCTGGTTCCCGTTTTGGTAAAAACCGAGGAGAACATGGAGAGGCCGGAGGGGTGGGGTCGCCCTTCACCGTCCAGGGCCCGCGCCCACTCGCGTGCTCGGACAGCGTGTTCTCGTGATGGCGCGTGCACGCGGGAGGTGTGGGCACGGGTGCCACGTTGCCGAGCGAAGCCGACCGGTGCCCCATTTCCCATGAGTGGCAGACCTACTAATGACAAGTGGCACGGACCACGGCGGGCCCCGACAAATCGTGTAGAACACCACAGCCAGCCGTTTATTTAATTTATTTTACAGCAGTGTGATGCCTTCTAGTTTAATATGGAGCTTTTATTTTGTTGTAAGGACCCTGCTCTGCTAGGGAGCTCCTCCCGCCGCCCCCCACTGCCATGACGGGAGACTCAAAGGGATGCTTCCATCTCGGCCGGTCACTCCCGTAAACCCCCCCGCGGCAGCGTCCACAGCAGAAGCCGCTTGCTCAAGGCAGACACTGAGCAAAGAAAAACGAGAAAGACTCGTGGACAGAGAACAGTGCGGTGATGGCCAGAGGGAAGGGGGTGGGGGAGGTGGGAGGGGTAAACGCGGTAAATGGTGATGGACGGAGACTGGACATGGGGAGGTGAGCGCACAGTACAACATACAGGCGATGTTTTATAGGACTGTGCACCTGAAACCTGTATACTGCCCTTAACCAATGTCACCCCAAAGAAGTCGATTAAAAAAACACAACACATAGACAGGAGCTTCGGTGTGGGCTGAGGGGAAGGTCGGAGCGCCTCCACAGCCGGCGGGACCTCGGTTTGGCCTTCTGTCTCCATTACGCCGCGTGCGCTACGATTGGGCTGAGAAACTCCCCCTCCCTCTCCACGCTGAAGCACCTGGGCCTTCTCCCCCTCCCTCTGCGCGACATCTTTCCCTGACCTTGGTCTTTGCGTTCCTTCCTCCCTCTGCTTGACGAGCAACCCCTCCCTGCCCCGTCCTCTCCCCTGACTCCGCACACGGCTATTCCTACTCATCCTTCGGCTCTCGGTTTACAAAATAAATTCTCGATGTCGACAGATCTGTCCCAGGACTGCCTCTCCCCAACCACGGACAGGCCCCGCGACCACCGCTGCCTGTCCTTCCGCGGCACCCTGGGCTTCTCTGGGGTGCTCACAGCATCTGGGATCAAACGCGTTCTCACTGCCACGTCCCTTTGCTCACCTCGTCTAGACCGCGAGCACCGGGCCACAGACGCTGCCGGATTAAGGCCACGTCCATAGCAACTGGCACAGTGCCTTGTACTCTGTAAACGCTACATTGATATCTGACTGTAAGTACTGGGCTGGCATGGCTTACTAAAAAGCAAGTTCAAAGCCATACCGGTTCGTACAGCCCACAACAGGCCTCCTCAAACATACCTCGAGCATACCTCTAGCTTAGGTGTCGCTCTGTCCCTGGTCCCACTGTGACCTGTGACAATGATAAAAGCTGTAGAGTTTGGTCCTCTAACGATCCAGAGAAAGAACGCAGTTTGTGGAGACAAGGCAGTGCACCGGCGCTGCACCCACCGGCCCGACATTGTAGCAGCTCTCAGTTCAGCAAACTTTGTAGCAAGTGAGCACGAAAGAGCATCACTGTATCACTGTGGCGGCTGCCTTTGGACTGCCTCCACCACCAGCGTCACGGAGAGAGAGGGAACGCGTCTTCCCCATTCCTGGCTGGCTCTACAAGCTAGTTGCAGCTGTGTTCCAAACGAACCCTGAAGGGGACGGGACCCTGCTCCTTGTTTACCGTTCAGCTGGTCCCTAGTGTCACAGGACGGCTTGTCGAGCGATAAAGAACACGGTAGAAGTGCTATTCGGTGTACATCACTTTCCCTGCCAGGTCCTCACTTTTGGAAATCTGTGTCACAACAGTGCAGACCTCTCCTTCCCACGTCACTGGGTATTTTTGGACAGTTATCTTTGAAAAATTATTGAAACGGTCTCCGCATGTTTCTTTATCACCACGACGGTCAAGAAGTTCTGCCCGGTGTCTCATTGAGATCTCTTCGGCGTTATTAAACCCGTCCCTGCCCGTTCGCGTCTCTGTGCCCACGGAGAACAGCTGAGCGGCCTCCCTCCTCTGAAACCCTTTATGTTCTCGGAGACAGTAATTTCCTGTGAAAAAATCAGTTCAAAGTTTCATAAACTTGAAGTGAGGAAAAGGGCTGTGGTTGGTTTTTCTGCATGAAAGTATTATTCCCAAGCTTTGGACATAAAGATATTTCCACTTGCCTTTCTGTGTGACCCATTACAATTGACCTCCTTTTTCAGAGCAGGTGGGGTCTTATCACACACGGTTCCACTGAGATCACGTTTTGTCTGTCAAGCATGGCTACTTATTCTGAAAACAGGTGCATTATGGCAACTCTTTCCGGCTGCTCTTCATTCCTTGCTAAGTCTCTTCAACTGTGTTCTTTAACTTAACCTATAATTGTCCCAATCTGAGTGATTACTCATTTCACGTTGATTTTGGCAATTTGATTCTAAAAACCCTGAAATCTGATCACGGCTAACCAACAAGAAGACACTCCCATGAGATGCAGAAAAAATTACTGTCTGTAAGGGTTGAGTGATTCGACTTCAGGAGGAGTTTTTAAAAACTACCTTACGCCCAGCATTAACGTCAGAAGCACACAGTTGTCTGAAGTGGTTTCAGAAATGTACGCATTTCAGTCGCAGGGAAGGCAAAACGTCGCCCAAACTGCCGATGTCCATTTAGAGACTCAGGTGCGAAGCTGTTTCCTGGGGCCGACAGCACACAGTGTGAACCGTCGCGTAACTTCTTCCTTCTTCGCGCCAAGGGCGGTGTCCGTGAAAGATCTGTGACCGCAGGGGTCCCTGGGCAGAAGGGAGTTCTGTCCCCAGAGTTTCCCTGCTTTGGGGAAAGGCTGCCCTCTGGTGCAGAGATGAGACGCAGCGGCTAAAGCCCGTCCTTGACCTGGTCTCTGGGTGTTTCTGTTGGATTCTGGGGTGGACACGCCCACTGCGCTTGGCACCCCGGGGCCTCACGGTGGAGAGAGGCTGAAAATTCACTCCCCACCGCCCTTTGGCCTCCTGCACTCAGAAAAGGACCCTGACTCCCATGGGCCCTTCCTACGGCTCAGAGCAGAGACCAGCTCGCGGCTCCAGACGGCAGACACCCCCTACCCGCACCGGTCACATGCACCTACAGGGCTTCCCTCCAGAAAATAAATGCGGTGCGCATTTCGAATGACAAAGTCACCTGATCTGGCAGTGAATAGAGCCATGTAAGTAAATGAAAGAGGACCCAGAACCGCCGCCTTTGGCCTTCTGGCGGCCAGGCCGGACACGGTCACCGTGGGAAGCAGAAACGGGGACAACAATCCCGCAGTGCTGTGAAGGGTTAATGCTTTTTCAGATTAGTGCTTAAACATCTAAACTAAGCTCTCACACACTCTCCTCCCCCCTTGGGTTTTTTTTTTTTTTTTTTGGTCTTATTTTTCCAAGTTATTAGTTCCACTAAAGAAGCAGTATTTCCAAAGCACATGCTGGATAAGTAGATAAGATAGATGGATTATTTCTCTCTGAGACTTTAATAATAAGCTTTCTTTTATGCAAATGTTTTCCGTACTTTTAAAATTTAAGGTTTCAAAGAACTGAACAAATGTCGCTGAGAAAAGAATTAGTTGACTATCTTTGTTATCAGAGTGGCTGACAATCCCGAGCGATGTTATCTGAATTAATCGCTCTGTCTCTCAGGCATGAATCACGGAACACGGATTCCATTTTTGAATTCCGTGAGGTCTTCAGTCATCAGAAGGTGCTTGCCTCTATGTTCTTGTTTTTTTTTTTTTGAAGATAAGAATGACTTAAAAAACAAACAAAGCACCAAGAAAAATGAAAAGACCCAGGAAAAGCTGCACGCAGACGTGGGCAGCAGTGGGGCCCCTGAGAGCCGGGAAGGGCGAGCACCCCAGGTGCCCGTCCGTGGGCGCAGCGCAGGGTGTCCGTTCCGCGGAATGCTGCTTGGGGCAGAAGGACGGGAAGGACGGGAAGGACGGGTCCACGCGGCCACAGGGGCGGCTCTCCGGAACGCGATGCTGAGTGAGAGACGCCAGACACATATGGTTGCATACGACAGGATTCCTTTCTCATAAAATGCTTGGAAGAGGTGACTCCACAGAGACAGGGAGCATCTGAGAGGTTTCCTGTGGGCAGGCGTGGGGGGCCGTGGGGGGAGCAGAGGAGAGAGGCCCAGGGAGTGACCGCTAGTGTGCGCAGGTGATGGAAATGCCCTGAAGTTGATTGTGAGGGTCATTTCACAGCCTTATGGATGCATTAAAAATCTTTGAATTGTACATTTTAGATGAGGTTTATAGATTTATATAGAATGGATGCAGACATAGAATTATATCTCAATAAAGCTGTTATTTAAAAAAAAAAGAAAAACTCAAGAAGTAAAAAGGACGCCCCTGCCCTGCACCCTGTGTTCTGTAGAAAGCCCTCCCTTGCTCTCAATGGCTGCCGGTCGGCACTCGGAATTCTTCTCGGTGCACCCCAGCCCCGCAAGATTTGAAGTCACTGGTCCGAATCTGCCTTCTTGTCTTATGACTTTAATTATTATGAATAGCATTCGTCCAACTTCCTTTTCCCTTCCAGGACAGGGTGTCGTTCCAGCAGTGATAGCAGCAGAACCAGAGCGCCGAGGGCGGCACTTTGCCCCGTGAGCTCTGAGGGGGGGACCCGCCGTTGGCGGCAGTGGCACCTGGGCCTCCCCGGGCCCGGCTCTCAGCTGGCAAGTGGGCCCAGCGGTGCCTTCCGCCCACGCCGGTCCTCTCCTCCGTGGGGGGACCAATGAGCTTTGCGCACTGGGCGGAGTTGCTTAACGTGAGGTGCCTGCTCAGAACAACAGACCTGAGCCGTCGCGGCCTTTCCGGAGGACGGGATTCTATGTATTTAACGAGCGCACATGCTCAGAAATCAGCACAGGTTCCTCACACTGCTTTCCTGTTCCTTAGGCAGTTTTTGTCTCGGTCTTTAAAAATAGGAATGTTTATAGAGCGTTTAATATTATTATTCGCTTTCTGTTTTCTTTAAAAGGAAAGCCAGATAGGAAACGTGTGAAAACTCACCCCCAAAGCATTGGGGGAAGGGGAAAAACTTCCCTCTTCCCTTGTTATTTGCACACTTACGACCTGGACTTGTCCTGGGACTTTTCCCTGCCTTCGCCCCGGAGCCACACTGCCACGCTGCCCGCTTTGGGCCTGTCTGGTGAGGGACTACGCCTTGGAGTTCCAGTAGCCCCGTTTCACCGCGAAGGAAAAAACAAACGACGTTTCCTGTAACAGGCAACTGTTTTCTCTCGAATTAAATTTCCTTTCCTACTGTTTTCGCCGGCCTCCGACTCTGAAGCCTGTCTGACCACTCCGGGGACATCTGAACACAGCCAAACCAATGTAGCCAATAGAAATTTAATTTAAAAAATATAAAGCCTTGCTTTAAACATCCTGGAGCAGCCCTGAGCTCAATATTGGGGAAGAGGAGGGGAAAACAAGCACTCAAACCGACCAGGGACCTTGAAACCTGAATCGAGACCACGTTCCAAGTCAGACGTGCAGACACACGTGGCTTTCTGGCTGTGCCGTTAATGAAACGGTTAATTCCGTTGCCATGGCAACAAAGAACAGCCGTGATCAAAAGCAGAAGGTCTGTACACAAAGCCCAACCCAAGGTCTCCCTAGTTCTAAAGCTGATTTTCCTAGCTACCATGGAAGTGCCGCGTTTTCAATATCATCCTTGGCCTTCACCTCAAATCCTCCGGTTAATCCAATAAACAGACCCACGGCAGAAAAAGGGACAGATGTCTGCGCACTGCAAACCCGAGAGGAGAGGTTTACCTGGTCCGCACCCTCACCAGGGGTCTGAAAAGCGAGCCTGCGCGGCAAAACCAAAATCCTATCCTGAGCGGAGACTGTGAAACGTAAAGCGTGGGGTGGGGGGGGGCGGGGGCGGCAAACCCCAGTTAATTTTCGGGCCCTCGGTTCCCTTCCCAGGCAGCAGGGACAGCGCTTTTGGTGATACTGACGTCCCCATCCACGGCAACAGTGTCGCAACAGCGTGGCAACAGTGTGGCAGCAGCGAGGCTAATTCAGCGTTACAAACTAACCAAAACGTCATCACGGCAGTGGCGGAGTCTTCTTCCAGGCCCCCCGCGTGGTCTGCAAGCAGGCGAGTTCGCTGTGCCTGTGGCGAATCTCCGCCTCCGACAGGGACCCGTTGCACGGGTGCTTCGTCTGGACTCATGCGCGGCCCCTGCCCGCCTCCCGCTGCTCCCCGGCAGGGGTCCCGGACCTCCTGGGCTTCCTCATGCCCGCTCCTCGCTGGCCTCTTCCACAATCGTCCCCTCCGCCCTGCCCCACGTCTGCAGCTCCGACTCGTCTCTCCCCGGCACCGCTCTAATAATCGGACGGTCCCCTGCCCACCGTCCAGCCAGATGTCAAAGTGACCTTCCTAAAACTCAAACTGAATTGTGTCCCCTGTCTTAAAATGTTCCAGATATCTTTCAGAGTCTCTCCTTATTGTAAGGGAAAGATCCAACCTTCCTTTCTTAATCTTGTTTTTAGTTTTAGAATAAAAATTATATACATTTAAAGTGTAGAATAGCATGACTTGACATAGATACACAGTGAAATGATTACCGGAATCCAGTTAATTACCATCCAGCTCCTCACACAGGCACCATTTTCTCTCTTTTTTTTTTTTTTTTTTTGAGTGAGAGCACCTGAAATCTACTCTCTGGGAAATTTCCAGTGTTCAGCACAGTATTCTCACCTGTGGTCACTGTGCTGTACATTAGTCAGACTGATTCACAGTACAGAGCTGCTGCAACTTCACCCCTCGGGCCAGCCTCTCCCCGGCCCCTGGGAACCAGCACCCCACTCTCTGCGTCTGCGCGTTCCCCTTTCTTAGATCCCACATCGGAGGGAGGCGGTGCAGCCTTTTCCCTTCTGCGTCGGGCTCAGCTCCCTCGGCATCACGTCCTCCAAGGTCATGCTCATTGTCGCCAACGGCAGGATCCCCTTCTCGGAAGGCAGCTCAGGATCCGAACCACAGCACCCCACCCCGGTGAGGTCCTGAATCTTACTCTCCAGTGGGAGAGACCCCCCGGAGCCCTCTGAATGGGCGAGGTTCTCAATGTCTTTGTCCGTTCCCCACTGTCTCTTCCTTCAATTTCCGCGTCTCTTTGCTGCTCCATCCAAGACTCTCCTGTTGGTTATTTAAAATCGAGCACACCTTTTCAAAGATAGGCAACCTAGTATCCTATACAATGGTAAAAAATGGTCAAAACTGAAATGCCACACCGTTAAATAATTCAGTTAAAGAAACTGTGGTACAGTCACAATACGAGGTACTTGGAAGTTATTACAAGCCACGCCAGAGACGCAGCCGTATCGGCACAGAAAATGTGTGCTGCTGTCTCTTCAGGGGCCGTCGGGCGAAAACACAGCAGGTTCGTGTGGTTAAGTTTTCAGAAATGAACTTGACTGACATGCAATTTACATACTACAAAACGCACGTATTTGACGTGCATGGTTTTGATGAAGTTTTTGAAAATGTATTCTATGATGTAACCCCCACGACAGGCAAAGCATGGGATGCCCCCCCTCCCCAAGGGCATCCTTCCCGTCACCCCCGGCCCCAGGCCGCCGCGGCCTTCCCTCTGCGACCACAGAGAGATGCTCTTTCCCAGCGTTTACGTGCGCAGAACCGGCCAGCTCGCTCTCCTTGGTCTGCTTTCTCTTTCCGCACAGTGGCTGGATGGACCCGGGGCGGGGGCGGGGAGGGGGGGGTCACTTCGTTCCCGTTGCCGACGGTCTGCAACTTGGATGGAGCCTCAGCACTTTATCTGTCCACATGCGGGTGGACATGGGGCGCACATCCAGCTTTGCCTGTCATGGAAGAGGCTGCGGGGACGCGCGCCTCCCAGTGCTCCCAGGCAGACACCTCGGGGGCCACGCAGTCGACTGGTGAGTGTGTGTTTGCTGGGAAACCGCCGACCGGGGTGACAGGCGGGCCGAGTGCTCTTTCCTTCCCGTCAGCGAGGCGGAAGCGATTGGCTGCTGCCCGGTCTTGCCGACCTGAATATTGTCACTTAAAATAAAAATTCGGCCATTCCAGTGCATGTGTGGTACTATGTCTCTGTGTTTTGAATTTGCACTTAATTAGTATTATAATTAATGATACTGAGCATCTCTTCATCTGCTTATTGGCCATTTGTATCTCTTCAGTGAGTATTTATTTAAACATTTTGCTCATTTTTTTAGTTTGCCTTTTTCTTGAGTTATAAGAATGAAATTTTTTTTTCCTGGAAACAAGTCCTCTTGTGGGTGTATTACACATAGAACATGTATATTACATGACATCACACACAACATTTCCATAGTATTACATAATAGCTCCCCTGTCTATGGCTTGCCTGTTCCTTTACAGTTTCTTTTAAAGGGAAGTTTTTATGGGATTGCATTTTTGTAAAAATAAAACGTGTCAAGACATCTCTCACACACAGAAAAGAACCCGGAAAGATTTGTATCACCAAAACCTCCTCTGGGTGACACCATCCCTGGCGATCTTTCTTCTCTTATTCTCTGTCCCTCCCCCCACCCCACTTTTCCATAATAAACATGAATTGCTTTTATCATTCAAAAACACAAACACAATAAATGTCAGAAAAAACCCTGCCCCAGGGCCTTGTTTGGCCTGGAGAGTTTCACAGCCCCCCATAACCCTGCCTGGCTCTGGGGGAGGGGGGCTCCTGCCTGCCTCCCCGGTCACATTCCTGGGACCTGGCTCTGTGTCTGGCACAGTGAAATTCGACTGAACTCATCCAGCAAACATCCATGGGCCCTACCCTGTGCCAGGAGCTGCACCTGGCGCTGAGGATACAAGTTGTGTCTGAAATGCAGACCTTGCAAATAAGTAGCGCAGAGTCGGCTAATGCAGGAGAAACGCTACGGGTGAATACATCTCTGCGTGGCTGAGCTTCGTGTGGCTCTGCACGGTCACCAGGCACCGGAAGAAGGTGCCGATGGGTGAAATCGGGGCGGCCATCAGCCTTGTATTTCCTTGCACCACTTTGAATCCACGTCATGCACTTATCTGATAGGGTGTTTTTACCCACATCACAGGTGCTGTGGTGGACGATGTAAGTCCATGATGTTCAGTGGAAGACGGAGATCCCTCTGCAGTACAGAGCGGTGTTCGGAATGGCTGCACCCAGCGGGCTGTCACTCGAAGAGCTGATGGCTCCTGAACGTGGAGGTCGGGGGAGAGCCCGGGAAGATCAAAACATTTTCATTTTTTTTCTAGGAGAGTTCATGTTTAAGTAAACGTGGAGCCCCGCCGTTTTCCAGAACATTCTCCTTTCCTTCTTTGTTAGAAGCGGGCCGATCAGATCTGCAGTCAGTTCACACGGTCTTGGTGGCCACAGGCGTTGTCTGTGTCTCCCCTGGCCCCTCCCCTCGGGACACCGTGACGGCCTCTGGATAATCACACTGGACGGTCTCACCTGCAGCTTGACACTAGTTACCTGCGTGGCCCTCGCTGCTCACTCCCTGTGAACCACGAGCTCCCAGGCACACACCGGGTCACCCTTGGTCACCATATCCCAGCCTTCTCTCTCGAGGGCGAGGGCGTGGTGACGGCAGGAAGTCTCGAGAACACGGGAACGAGGAGGCCGCCCCGGGGCGGGGGAGCCGGTTACCTTCCCTGCCTGCGTGAACAGGAAAGCACCCGGCTGTGGGTTTTCAGCTCCTGGTTAAATTGCACACACTGACGACTGTTTTCGTAGCGGGGTGTTTTTTTTTTTTTTTTTCTTTTTAAGCTAATGTTTGACAGGCAGGTTTTTTGAGTGTCAAGAATTTGTGACTAGAGATTAAAGCACTTTTGTTTTAATGTCATGGTAGGGTTCCACAGGGCGGAAGCTTTAGTCATTAGCTTCACACTGAATTTTGCTTCTGTCTTCCGTTTGGAGGGTAAATCACCACCCGTGGGTGGAAATTTATACCTGGGTAACATTTGGTAATGGCTTTGGAGGAAAAAAGAAAGTTTTTTGAATGTGAACAGAGCAAATGCATGTATTATTATAATGCCTAGCTTTTCCAGACAGGTCCCCAGTTCCGGGGAACACAGGACGGCTGTCTGGTGGATGATGGGTTGCAAAGCGCTTGCTGACTTGCGCTAAACTGGAAGGTTCCCGCCCTTGCTTGGCCGACGCCCTGCCCCGCCGGACGCCCTGAACCTCGTGGGCTGATTCGTGATCATTCATTCGGTTCTCCTACAGCACAGCTGAGTGTGGAGTTCCCCAAAGCACTGGGGCGGTTTTCAGGCTTTCTCCTTTTCTCCCACAGCTGGTAGGAGCGACGGCGGAAAGTCTCAGAGATAACGGCGAGCGTGCCTGGGTCAGATCTGAACAAGAATCGAGAGAGAGCAACGTTTCCCACGGATAGAAAGCCCAGGAAGAAGCCCGTGACCGGTTTGGGGCAGGTGGACGCTCTAGTCCCATCTCGATCCCCTCCGCCGTCCTAAGGGCGAGGAAGAGGGTTCTCGGGGTGGGGGGGGCGGAGGGTGTCAGGCTGCACAAGTCCATTCTCGACAATGAAACACAGACAAACCGGCACCTTAACCTTGCCATCCCGCCAGAAGGTCGGGAACTTTTTAAGCCCATCAGTTCGTCAATGAACCTATCCACGCCTCCACATCCTTACCCACAGAAAAATCAGTGTCTGCGTCACTGACTTGGTTTTAAGTTGATTCGAACCCTGCACACGAGCCGTAGGCCCACGGGTGACGTGTCGTAAGGGCTCACTGAGTAGTCACAATGGTTACTATTCGTGCTATGGCTACAGCCGCTGTTTCCACTTTGATTATTATGGGTGATGCTCAAAATGGATTGACAACCTCAATGTAAAAGCTAAAGATATAAAGAAAATCTCAGAAGAGAACATAGGTGTGAATTTTATAACTTTGCTTAGGTAATAATTTCTTAAACATTACAATAAAATATAACCAACAAAGCAAAACAAACAAAGAAATAGACAGACAGATTGGTCTTCATCAGGATTGAATCTGGGCTACAAAAGGCACTGCCAAGAAGTGAAAAGGCAGCCTAGCCCTGTACCAGCGAGGACATTTCCGCTAGCCCTGTACCAGCGAGGACATAGAATATACGAAGAACTTGTACAACTCAACATGTAGAAGGCAAATAACCCACCCTGGCTGGGTAGTTCAGTTGGGGAGAGCATTGTGCAGATGTGCCAAGGTTGGGGGTTCGATCCCAGGTCCGGGCACCTATGAGAAGCAACTGATGAATGCAGAAGAAAATGGAACAGCAATTTCTCTCTCTCCCCCTCGCGTCCTCTCTCCATAAAATCAACAAGTAAGGTTTAAAAAGGACGAACAACTCAACCAAAAATAAGCAGAGAACATGACCAGATCTGTCTCCAAAGAAGATATTAAAAAAACCAATACACTGAGGAAAAGATGCATAACATCCTCAGTTATCAGGAAAGTGCACGTCAGAACCGCAACAAGATGGCACTTCCCGTCACCAGGACGGTTACACTCAGAAGGACAGATAAGAGTGTGGCAGGCAGGGGGAGAAACCAGGCCCCATCCTGCGCGTGCGAATGTGCAATGGCTGCGCCACTTCAGAAAAGCAGCCTGCAGCTCCTCCCGGGGAGCAGCGCAGCGGCCACAGCCACAGCCTTCCCTTCCACCGTGGTGTCGCATTCCGTTCCCGGCGGTGACCTGTTTGACTGCCCTGTCATCCCGCGAGGGCCCTCTGGACCGCGGTCACACACTCGCCGTCGTGAACACAGTTGCTATGCATGCGGCACGTGGCCGGGTTCTCATCCCTCCGCCCTGCACGCGGCCCTGGGAGGTCCGTTCACTCTCCGCCAACCCCCCCCCCCATTGGAGCAGACGGGAGTGAGGCAGCGAGGCAGCGAGGGGCAGTGGGGGCAGCTGACTTGAGCCGAGTTGGGATTCAGACCCAGCAAATGCGTCTCCACGACCTGAGCGCTTGGCCACGGCTCTGTTTGGGGGACATCTTCCAGTTACACATCCCCCGGGAGCCCGCGCAAGGCCAGGCCGGCCGTGGTCCTTGGGGCATGACTGTCGGTGGAATGAACCTGGACCCGCGAGGCCCAGCCGCAGAGCCGGTGCTGGGAAGCCCGTCTCCGAGAAGGCAGAGCAGGGTCCTGGTCTCCTGTCTCAGGCTTTGTCCTCATGATGCCCAGCCCCGCGCCGGCACCCTTCTGAGTAGCTACTGTTTACTAGTGTTTGACATGGTATTTAAACACTGATACAAATAGTTACTAGAACGCTGTCCACGCACAGGCGCTGTGCTAAGTAAACCCTTTGCATGCATTCTCCGATGCGCCCGCGATGAGGCCGAGGAGTCACCCCTCCAGAGAGGGCGCTCGGGGAACAGCAATGCGTGGGCAGCAGGCACGCACGCGTTCGCATCTCAGCGGCCACCTCCCAGCAGGGTGGCCTGCCTCAGTTTCCTCGTCTCTAAATTGGCAAGATGGCAGCGCCTACTTCGTGTCGGATGGCGTGAGCAGGGTGCTCCCCGACCCGCAGTGGCGGCGGCTCACGGGTTTGTTGTTACCAACACTCTTCTCGCTGCTCCCGTTTACAACGGAGAGGAGGCCTGGGTGGTAACGCACCTTCCGCAGGAAGACGCAGCTGAGGAAGGGCCCGAGCAGGTCTCCGCCCAGGGATTCTGCTTCCAGACCCTGTGCCGGAAGCAGTACCTGCCGCCCCTGCGCAGGAGTCGCTCACCCACGTCAACCCTTGGGAAGCGCCCCTTCCCCGGACGGATTCAGGGATGCAGGTACTGGCGTTGCCATGGCAGCACTGTCAACTTGTTAAGAGATGTGTGCAGTACGGTACACTGGGGCATTTCCCCATCCGCTTACACAGTGCCGGGCATCTGCAGGTTCCTCTTTTGTACAGGCTGCTGTCCTACCGCTGAGCATTTCTCCAACCCAGTCCTTCCTCCTGAACCCCACGATTGCTTCATTATTATTCAGGGTCTCGAAATTTCTTGCTAGAACAGATGAATTGGGGCGACGGAAGCTGATTGCACTCTGCGTTCCCACACCTTGGGTCCCGCACCCAGCCCCGGATGTGAGCCACTCTCAGGGGGTCTCGGTTCTGTGCGACCCGAAGAACCCACAGCCTCCCAGCTGATAGTTAACCCCGAATCTAAGTGCGTACGCATCAAGGCCCAATACTGCACCATAATTCGGAGAGCTCTGCCTCCCGAAAGGCCCTGATAATGATTCTCTGATCCTGGGGGGACTGTCTCGGCTGGTTGAGGCAGGTGAGGAGGAGCGCTGATCAGTAAACACCTCTGGGCTGCGGGTGAAAATGGGCGACGTGATAGGAACACGCAAAGTCTGGTTCCCCTGTGCTGTACCAAATGCGTCATCTAGCATCGCAGCTGCCTGGGCCCTGGCCGCGTGGCTCCATTGGGTGGAACGATGTCCTATACGCCAGCTGTTGGGGGTTCGATCTCCAGCCAGGCGCATTCCACAGCCCGCACCCCAGCCCAGGTGTTGGGCCGAGCCCCGTCAAAACATCGCAGCCTGTCGGGAGGAACAATCCTCCAAATGTCGCAACACAGGAACAGGAGAGTAAAAAACTCACGATTATCTTCCTACAGCCCTGCCCCAAACCCCTGAACCCTCCCTCCCCTTCTCCCTCAAAAGAAGCTCTTTTAAAAACAAAGAATAGGACCATTTTTGAGTTTCCTGCCTACAGACATAAATTGAATGGAAAGGTTCTTCTCTTCCCCTCAGATTCTTATACCTTGAACAAAAATATGCCGACTTAACCTTTTCAGTCATCTTAAATGTTAACATGCATGTGTGTTTATGCACACTCACACGTGTTCATATATGTGTCTACGTACATATATAGATTGATGGTTATCATATATAGTTCTATATATGTATATATAGTGTTTTATTTTGGACCAAAATATCTAGGTTTCATGAAGCTGGATGTCACAGAAGGCTGGGAAGATAAATAAGCCAGCAGTGTTAATAGGCAGGAAGATCTTACTTTCAACAGACACCCATAAAGGAAAGTGACAGGCAAGGAGGAGGTCTGGCCCCGTCTGCTGACTACGGCAAGTCTGTGAATGCCGCCCGCAGTCTGCGACGTGACTTCATCAACGGCAGCGCAATGAGGAAGACCGGCCAGGCAGCTGGGGGCGTACGGGCGGTGCCCGGGGTCTGCAGAAGGCGGAGGTGGAAATGCACTGTGCATCCCGTCCATCCACAGCGACACAGACCCACGGATCAGCGGGCTCCCTGCTCCAGGCCAGTTACCAGCCACAAAACGGCCGGCCTGTTTGCAGAGCGTGTTAGAAGAACAGCGAGTGCGGATACAGTGAAACGCTCTTGTTTCAGTGATACAATGAAACCGATCTAGAGCTCATGCAAGCTGCAGACCAGGCCATGAGAGGCTCACGCGTGCAAAGGAACAGTCAGATGCGCTTATCCCCAACCTGAAGGGGATGACTCAACTTAACCATGTCATCTGAAATTCTAACAACTCAAGCAAAGATCCATAGTAATTAATGTTACCATGTGGATTAATAAAAGAGCGCTAGGCTGCACGCACGGCCCCAAACCATCAAGTACCTGGCCCACCTTTTGCTCAGTAGCAGTTCGCTGACCTGGGGCACCTGGGAGTGCAAGGCAAAGGCGCCTCTCTGGGTGGGTGACAGTGTGCCTAGTGGCTTTTCTGTGACCTGAAGGAACACCATGGGCTAGAAGGAGATCAGATCCGGCCCTGCGATGAACTCGTCTCTTAGGGCAATATTTAACCCACTCAGACAGCAGTTGCCACACAACTTCTTCAGGCCATGGTGGGTACCCTAAGGCCAGCAACGGTGAGTAATGCATCCTCAAAGGTCCACACTGCAGACAAACACGTAACACCCCACATGGCAAAGGGACCTGGAAGACAGGGCCCTGGCTGCAAGTCAGGTCAGCTGAGCTTCATTGCCAAACGTGACCCCAATTAAACATGCAGATTTATGTGAGTCACTTACCTGCTTTGTCTTAAAATGTCCTCTCAATAAAAACAATAGGAAAAAATACTCCCTGTTCTACCCAGCTCACAGAATTGAGAAAGTAACATTATATATACACACACACGTGTTTATAATGAGATAATTATATAAATACACATGCTTATATGTGTTATGTTTTACTACTAGGCTCTTTTATTTTTGTCAGAATTGGTTATTCTACTTTCTTTTGAATAATTCTTGATCTTCCGACTGCATGGGGTGTCTTTCCCCAGACGGCCACAGGTGGCGGATGTGAGCTGAGGAAGTTACTCCATTACTTACTAGGGGGATGGTCTGATTTTGAGTCTAGCAACTGCAGATTTTTGTAGGCAGCCTATCATCTTTTAAAACCGTATTTGAAATTTCTATGCCCATAAGTAATAGCAGCAGAAATTATAACCGCATCTGACTTATTAAATGCAAGGCTAGTGTCTTCTCCATGGGAAAGATGGGGGAGTTGAGGTTCGCGGTCTAGTTAACACATCCGAGGTCGCACACATGGCAAGGGGCAGGCCCAGGTTCGAACAGCCTGTGTGTGAGGTGGGTGGCTATTCTGATGCCCGTAGGAAGGCTGAGGGCCAAGGGGGGAGGGGGCAGGCACTGCGGGCGGGGCGGTGGGTGAACGCAGCACTGGGTGCAAGTGCGGCCTCAGGTAGTCACATTAGATGCCTTGAGTCTTGCTTTTCCCATCTACACAGCGGGGCTGATAACCTCTATTCTGACCAGATCCCTGTCTGCTGACAGGAGATGTTCCATCTGCATTTCAGTTTTAGCTGCTTCCTCTTTGTGAGTGGAGTTCTCCCACAACGCTGGAAGAATTTGCTCTGCACTAACTCGGTGTGAAAAAAGCTGGCATCACCTGTGTAGACGGGTGATCACAACTGTCAGAGTGGGAGGGGGACGGCCTCTCGGGGACACCTTGGAGACGGTGTCTAGTCCCCCGTTTCTGTGGACGGTGGACATTCCCTTCTGTTATTCCACCTTGGTCTCTCTTTTCAGTAATTTAAACAATGCAGGCTCGTCCAGCCTCAGAGCCTTTGCGCTTGCTGTTCCCTCTCTTGGAACACGCCCTTCCCTAACATTCAGCGGTTGGCTCTCCCCACAGCCACCAGGACATCCCTGCCCATCCTTTGAACACATTGTATGTGGGGAGCTTTTATCGCAAACTAACAGGTGGAGCGGGCCATTTTTGCTAATGTTTTGTGTAAATGGCAACATTCAGTAAAATTATGATAACTTTAGTTTTACATATTTTTTTCAATGAAACTTTTTCTGATTTACTATAAAATGTATACTGAATTATTTTTCTTAAATTTTAAACAGACAAATACTGGAAAACTCACTGGAAATTGAAATAAAAGTAATAAAATGTGTAAAAATTCCGATTTATTGAAAATATTTTGAAAAAGTACATAAAATGTGTAAAAAAAGAAAGAATGAAGTTTTCTTTCTTAAACTTCATTGTAAAAAAAGAAGAATGACGTTTTAGTAGTGTTTTTTGTTGTGTTAATCGTATGTAAAAAAAGAAGAATGACGTTTTAGTAGTGTTTTTTGTTGTGTTAATCGTATGTAAAAAAAGAAAGAATGAAGTTTTAGTAGTGTTTTTTTGTATGATAATCATTAAAACATAATGAACCATTATCTGTGTTAAAGAGACCCAAATTTTGTCCTTTGGAATTCGTATATCTGCATGTCAGCATCCCTTTAGAGCAATAAAAAAGTATAAAAATAAACGTTTTTATCCATTACCCGCATTCTACCACTA
>PVJI01024481.1:0-21868 GCA_004026765.1 Micronycteris hirsuta
TAAAGATTTTATTTTTTATTTATTTTTAGAGAGAGGGGAAGGGAGGGAGAGAGGGAGAGAAACAGCAATGTATGGTTGCCTCTCAAATGGCCCTCATGGGGACCTGGCCTGCAACCCAGGCATGTGCCCTGACTGGGAATCGAACCGGGACCCTCTGGTTCCCAGCCCGCGCTCATTCCACTGAGCTACACCAGCCAGGCCGTGTTTCTTATTGTTATATATAGTGCTTGTGTTAATAATCAACTGCATATTTTTGGTAAACATGTTTACTTTTCTGTTGTGCTTGTACGTAGCAATAGAATTGCTGAGTAATAGGATAGCATATGTTCAAATTAGTAATTACTGCCCAGAACTCTCCACAATAATTATCCCAATTTACATTCATAACAGAAATGTGGGTGCATTCCACTTACTCCACATTCTCACAAACACTTGGTATTATAAGGTATTTCTTTCTTAGACATTTTGATAGATGGATTGTACTTTAATAGATTGAAAATAGTAAAGATGTAGGATGTCTAAAATGTTTAAAGAGAACAGAAATGGAACTGCAACAACACATAGTTGAAGGCAGTTATTGAGGAAAAGTAAAACTGAAACATATTTGTACCCCACAGAATTCATATTATTTAATAAATCAGTTATATTTTCTTATGAGTTGAGCTTCCTCCTATACTGATTATACTCAGATAGCAGGAACCATACACCTTGGCATCTTACACAGGCCCTGACGCACATTAGGCACCAAACAATGTTTGGTGAATTAATGAATAAATTATCCAATATTTGCCATTGTGACAGACTTACTACATCCCAAGGCTGGAGAAAATAAAGAATGGGAGTACTTCAAGGACCAATAGAGTCTTAAATGATGTAGGAGGAAGAAAATAAATAGTTGACATAAAGCTAAAAAGATAAAAATGAGAAACATTAAGGAAGTAGACTGCATTGTCCGAGAAAGCATGACAAGGAAGTTGATGTTACCAGAGAAAGAGGCAAGTATTTTCATGATACTAAATATCTTAGAAAAAGACAGAAGAAAATAACAACATCACCCTAGACAAAGCCATCAAAACATAAAGTTTCCATGATATTATCTACCTGTTTCAGTCAGAACTAGTTTCCGATCTTCCAGTAGGATTCAAACTGAGTATTTCCCCATTTCATTTACTATGGAACCATTTGTCATTTTCCCTTTAAGTCAATAGCTCAGAGCCACAGTGTCACAGCCTACCCAATTTCAAGCCAGTCTGAGTCATATCAGCAAGCAGAGTTTGATGCTGACCTTTTCATATTTGGTATTTACTGCCTGGCCCATCAGTGGGTCTCATGTCTCTCTGTTTACAACTTTACTAAACTCTAAAGAGGGGACCATCAGTCAAAATACCAAAAACTGAAAGGTCACAGCAGACAGCTTACTATTTGCCAGTGATGTTTAATCATTCACTCTGCAATACACCTGAGATGCTACAGTTAATTCCATTTCTTATTGACAGAAAGAATTTTACTGAGAATTTCTAGGGTTTAACAGAAACCAGAAACAAATACAATAGAATTGGACTATATTATGGGGATCGAGGATTATTCAATTCAATTCAACAAGCTTTTATTCAATAGTTTTAACATGCCCAGGAATATGTTGATTACTGTTGGAACAGAAAAGCAGCAAAACTCATGAAACTTACTTTAGTAAATTTGGGGAAAGTATATGGAAAGACAAGACATAACTCACATCTTTTCAACTCCTTCATAAAATGTGAATATTAAATGAAGTAACAAAAGCACATTGGAGAGATAGAATAAAATCTAATACTGTCTTAAAATGGAACACTACATATTCTTCTAAAAGAGGATTTCTCAACCCCAGCACTACTGACAGTTGGGGTCAGATAATTCATTTTTGTGAGAAGCCGTCTTGTACCTTGTAGGATATTTAGCAGCATCCCTAGTCTCTTCTCTGTAGATGCTAGTAGTGCCTCCACCAGTTGTGACAGAAAAAACTTCCAGATATTGCTAAATGTTGCCTGTGGAGCAAAATCTACCCTAGTTAAGAGCTACAGCTCTAAAAAATGAAAAAGATTTACATTTGTTGACATACTATTAGTAAAAAGTCAAAGATGCAGAAGAATCTATTATAGTCACATATATGATTATAATATGTAATTTTAATATGTGGACAGGGTTGAATCATTGGTCTTGACCTTCTACACTACACATATATTTACGTAATAATATGTGTATATGTAATATACACAGCTTAGATCAATTTATACATATTATATGTATAATATATAATATTTTTCAAAAATTAGTTTTATTGTTGATACTATTATACATGCCTCCCCTTGCCTTCACTACATTGTCAGTGTCCATGGGCTATGCATATGTATGTTCCCAGGCCAGTCTCCTCCATTCCCTGCCAACCCCTCTTCCCTCTAAGATCTGTCCGTCTGTTCCATGTATCCATGCCTCTGGTTGAATTTTGTGTCAGTTTATTTTGTTCATTACATTCCACATATGAGTGAGACCATATGGTATTAGTTTTTTTGTCTTTCTCTGACTGGCTTATTTCGCTTAGCTATATATATGTAAATATATATAGGTTTTTATATATTTAGATTTTATATATATAGTAGTATATAAAGCCTCAACCAATAACTCTCAACTTCATCTATATTTATTACTGGAGGAGATATAAAGAAAATCCCTGGAGGTAAAAACTGGGCTTTGGTATTTTTTTCAAATTTTCTCAGATGTTCTATTATTATGGAACCAGGGTTGATACTGACCAGAGGGCTTGTTAAAACACAAATTGCACAGCCTCAACTCCAGTGTTTCACTCAGTATATCTTCTAAGAATGAGGCCAGATAATTTGCTTTTTTAACAGGTTCCCAGGTGATACCATGACACTGGTCCATGGACAACACTGAGAACTACTGCTCTAGAAGGATGTACCACATATTCTTGACTGTGCTCCTTTCCTCTTGTAAATGGAATTGTAGAGCATAAGAAAACAAAAAAAATTAAAGATTTTATTTATTTATTTTCAGACAGAGGGGAAGGGAGGGAGAAAAAGAGGGAGAGAAACATCAATGTGTGGTTGCCTCTCACACGCCCTCAACTGGGGACCAGGTGCAACCCAGGCATGCGCCCTGACTGGGAATCGAACTGACGACCCCACAGTTTGCAGGCTGGCACTCAATCGATTGAACCACACCAGCCAGGGCAGAAAACAAAATTTTCATTCTAATCTTATAATCTTCTGTATTATTTGAATGTTTATTATAGGAATGTTTTGCATATTATATATATTTTTTTAATTTTTAAAACTTAAAGAACCCAGCCTGGCTGGTGTAGCTCAGTGGATTGAGCGCGGAATGAGAACCAAGCGGTCCTGGTTCGATTCCCAGTTGGGGCACATGCCTGGGTTGCAGGCTGGGTCCCCAGTGAGGGCCATGTGAGAGGCAACCACACATTGCTGTTTCTCTCCCTCTCTTTCTCTCTCCCTTCCCCTCTCTCTAAAAATAAATAAAATCTTAAAAAAAAAAAAAACTTAAAGAACCCAGAGGCAATAACTGAAGACCTTTTCATGTTCCTTTGAAATTGCCTCTCTATGCATTTACCAAAGATATTTACTATCTGAAATATTTTGTTAATCACTCTCTCACTTTTTTTAGGTTTGATAAAGCTAACTTTTATCATTCTGTATTGTTGTTCAAATACAGTTGTCCCCATTTTCCCCCCACCCCAGCCATCTCTGCCTACCACCCTCCATCCTACATTTGGCTTTGTCCATTGGTCTTTTATACATGTTCTATGACGACCCTTCCCCTTTTTCTTCCATTATCCCCTCTCCCCTCCTGTCTGGTTACTGTCAGTTTGTTTTTTGTTTCAATGTCTCTGGTTATACGTTGCTTGTTATTTGTTTTGTTCATTAGGTTCCACTTATAGTTGAGATCATATGGTATTTGTCTTTCACCACCTGGCTTATTTTACTTAGCATAATGCTCTCCAGTTCCATCCATTCTGTCATTAGATGTAGGAGTTCCTTCTTTCTTTCCGCTGCATAGTATTCCACTGAGTAAATATACCAAAGCTTTTTTTTTTAATTACTTTATTGTTGTTCAATTACAGTTATTTGATCCACTCATTTACTGATGGACATTTAGGTTGCTTCCAAAACTTGGCTATTGTAAATTGTGCTGCTATGAACATTGGGATGCATAGGTTCTTTTGAACTGGTGTTTCAGGATTCTTAGGGTATAATCCCACCAGTGGAATTGCCAGGTCAAAAGGCAGTTCCATTTTTAGTTTTCTGAGGAAATTCCATTCTGTTTTCCACAGTGGCTTCATCAATCTGCATTCCCACCAAGAGTGTATTAGGGTTCTCTTTTCTCCACACCCTCTCCAACACTTGTTGTTTGTTGATTTGCTTATGATTCCCATTCTTACTGGTGTGAAGTAGTATCTGATTGTGGTTTTAATTTGCATCTCTCTGATGGCTAGTGATGTTAAGCATCTTTTCATATGTCTATGGGTCCTCTGTATGTCCCCTTGGAGAAGGGTCTGTTCAGGTCCTTTGCCAATTTTTTAATTAGGCTGTTTGTCTTCCTGGACTGGAGTCATGTGAGTTCTTTATATATTTTGGAGATCAAACCCTTGTCCAAGATATCATCAGCAAATATATTTTCTCATATGTTTGGTTCCCTTTTCATTTTAATGCTGTTTCCTTTAACTAAGCTTTTTATTTTGATGAAGTGTCATTTGTTTATTCTTTCCTTTATGTCCCTTGCTCTAGGGGACATATCAGTGAAAATATTGCTACATTGAATATCTGAGATTTTCCTGCCTATGTTCTCTCTAGGACTTTTATGGTGTCGTGACTCGTATTTAACTCTTTTATCCATCATTCTTTCAATGTTTAAGAGTTTTTATCTCTCAGATCAGCCAAGACTTCCACAGGTTAAAAAATGTTTTCCTGCCCTGACTGGTGTAGATCAGTGGATTGAGTGCGGGCTGCAAACCAAAGGGTTGCTAGTTCAATTCCCAGTCAGGGCACATGCCTGGGTTGCGGGCCAGGTCGCCAATATAGGGTGCTCAAGAGGCAACCACGCACTGATCTTTCTCACCCTCTCTTTCTCCTCCTCTTCCCCTCTCTCTAAAAATGAATAAATAAAATCTTAAAAAAAAAGGTTGTCCCCTATAAGTATACCTGTATTCCTAACTATTGTTTTCCTTAATTTTTATAGTTTTAAACATTATAAAACTAAAATTATACTATCCATATTTATGTGGGGCATGATATGTTTGTAAATACCATATTTTTTTAGATTTATACATATATATATATATATATATATATATATATATATATATGTAGCTCAATCATTTTCTTTTTTACATTTTTAAATTATTGTTGTTCTCCTACAATTGTCCAGTGTTTCCCTTTGACCTCCCCACCCAGCTCAACCCCTGCTCCCACAGTCAGTCCCCAAACTGTTGACCATGTGCATGGGTCATTCACACATGTTTTTTGACTAATCCCTTCCTCTTCTTTCCACCATTATTTCCCTTCCCCTTTGCCTCTGACAGCTGTCATCTGTTTCCATATCTCTGGTTTTATTTGGTTCATTAGTTTATTTTATTCATTAGATTCCTATTAAAAGTCAGACCATATTGTGTTTGTCTTTCAGCTACTGGCTTATTTCACTTAGCACAATAGTCTCCAGATCCAACCATCTGTCACAAAAGGTAGGAAATCTATCTTTCTTTTTTCTGTGTAGTAGCCCATTGTTTATATGTACCACAGTTTTCTGATCCACTCATTTACTAATGGGCACTTAGGCTGTTTCCAACACTTGGCTTTTGTAAATAGCACTGCTATGAACATTGGGGTGCATAAGTTCTTTTGAATTGATATTTCAGGATTCTTCATGTATATTCTCAGGAGTGGATTCACTGGGTCAAAAAGGCATTTAGTTTTTTGTACTTATCCACACTGTTTTCCACAGAGGCTGCACCAGGCTGCATTCCCACCAACAGTGAACTAGGGTTAATTGTCCTCCTCATCCTCACCAGCACTTGTTGCTTGTTGATGTATTAATGATGACCATTCTGACAGGTGTGAGGTGATATCTCATTGTGTTCTTAATTTGAATCTTTCTGACAGCTAGTAATGCTGAACATTTTTCATATGTCTCTGGGCCCTCTGTATGTCCTCCTTGGAGAAGTGTCTCTTCAAGTCTTTTGCCCATTTTTAAATGGGATTTTTTGCTTTCCTAGTATTGAATCATACGAGTCCTTTATATATTTTGCAGATTAAACCCTTATCTGATATATCATTGGCACATATGTTCTCCCATACAGTAGGTTTCATTGTCATTTTGATAATTGTTTCTTTGGCCATGCAGAAGTTTATTAATTTGACGTGGCATCATTTGTTTATTTTTTCTTTATTTTCTTGCTCTGGGAGATATATTGGGAAAATATTGCAACATGGGATGTCTGAAATGTTACTGAAAAAATTAAGATTAAAAGAAAAGAAAACTGAATATGAGATGACTAATGGAAAGATAAATTATTTTGAGTTGGTAGAGGGAGGAGTAATAATAAGAGCAGGGGATAGAAACAAGGCATAGAAAGATAGAAAATAAAATTTACAATGTAAATAAAAAAGGGAGGGAAGAATGCAAAATGGAGTAAGAAAAGCAAAGAGTAAAAAAAAGCAAAGAGTGTAATATGAGGTTTGAAATTTAAAAAATTGAAAAAACTGGAATGAAATTGAAGAAAAACAACCACCACAGCAATATCAATGACAAATGAACAAAGATTAATTTAGGTGGAAAGAGAATAAGAATATTATAAGAACAAAAAAAGAAAGAGAATAGATTATGGGTTGTCTAAGGGAAAGAAAAATTATTTTCAGAGGATAGAGGGAGAAGAAATAATAAGAGTAAGGAATAAAAACCAGGCTAAGAGAGGGAGAAATAAAATTCAAAATTAAAATAAGAAAGGCAGGAGGAAGACAAAATGGAGTAGAAGAGGGGAACAGTAAATTTTGATATTTGAAATACAAAATAGTGAACATCTAGGAATAAAGTTGAAAAAATGCAACAACAACCATCTTATCAATGACAAATGAGCAAAGATTAATAAAGGTGGAGAGAGAATAAGGATGTTATAAGAAAGGGGAAGATGTGAGATGACTAATAGTAAGAAATGGTTTTGAGAGCCTTAAGGGAGGAGAAATGGTAAGACTCAGGAATAGAAACAAAGCACAGAAAGGGAAAAACTAAACTTTAAAACAAAACTAAGAAGGGGAAGGAAGAAGGGAAAATGGAGTAAGAGAAGGGAAGAATAAAATATGAGATAAGAAATAAAACTAACGTAAAAATAGTGAAATAATAGGAAAAAATTGAAGAAAAATACAGAATGTTAAAAAGCTTTGTAGGAAAAAAAAATAACATAGATAATGAAGAAGACCAAGGTGGAAGTCATCTCAGCAGTGTCGTGTTTGCCACTGTTTTCTACTTCTGGATCTGCTCCTGGTAATGTCAGATTGTGTTACAGTCTAGCCTTAGACAGCCTGTTCAAGGCTACAAGTGACCCACAGTCTATGGCTGTCTCACTCAGGCCTGGCTAGTCCTCGCTGTTCTGCCATGCCAGCTTTCCATCAGCACAAGCCTCAGGAGTGGCTCATCTAATGTCTGAGAGCACTGTTAAGTCCCACCTCCAGCTGCCTCCAGAGGGGGCCTCTGGTGAGATCATGAAGACGAGGCCCTTGGGTCACCCCCAGGAGGCACTGTTCAGTCTTCAGGGAAGGTGATAGGTGTGCTTCCCCACCCCCAACCCTCACCACACATCTTGGTGTGTCCCAGGTTCTTTCCAATAATGCATAATTTCTAATGAATTAGCTGTTCATTTCATGTGAGGGGCCAATCTGTGTAAAAGGGTCAGCTCTTTCCTGCTTGATGCTGATGGCAGCTCTGTATAACAGCCAAGGCTGGGCAGGTCCCTGAACATCCCTTGCTGCACCTGTCTCTACTCTCTGCTCTGCTGGTTTCAGTGGATCATGGCCTGGCCTGAGGAACCAGCATAGCACCTGATAAAATTTCAGAAAGGGCCCTTTTAGAACATTTCTCCTTTTTTCCCCTGCAGATATGAACCCAGCAGGTGCCCCTGAGCCTGGCTTCACTGGTCTGAGAGCATGCCATCATACAGGTGGGGTTTGGGCATGCCTGCTTGTTAGGGGCCCTGCCTGGCTACAATGAATCTCAGGCACTCAGCTCCTGCATGTCCAGTCCCCAGACTGCCACTCTCGCAGGAGACTCAGTTTCGAACTCTGCTCTGCACAGCCCCCTGCTCACCAGCCCTGCTGAGTGGTGTCCCATAATCACTTCACTCTACCACCTCCTGTTCTTTCTGAGCAGGTGGACTCAGTGGAAATGAACTGCACTTTCATTCTGGTTTCTTTGCTTGCAGAACTGCTGCTTGCACACACATGGGTCCCTGCCCAGACATACCTCAGCTCCCTTTCTTAAAAAGTCTGTATGTGGCACACACACTGCAGCACTGAGCCACGGACCAACTCACGGCATGCTCCACTTCCCCAAAAAGCACAAAGTCTCTCTCAGTCAAGGCTGTCCACAGCCCACCAGTTCTCTGACAGTTTTAAGAGATAGAGTTTACCTCTAGAACTCTCCTAGTTCATGCTGTTTGCTGTGTGTGTGTGCACCCTAAGTCTCACAGACTCCGAATATCCTCCAAGTCTCTCCCAATTAGGGTTGAGGGTCCCCTGTGTGGGACCAGAGCCCTCATGCTGGGAGGCGAGGGAGCCCCTAAGCTGTGTGTTTTGTCTGTTCTCTGATGCAGGAACCTCACACAGGGCATTGCCCCCTCAACTTTAAATTCTCTTACTGGATGTTGCAAAGCATCCTCTGTACTCCTTGGCTTCAAAAATTCATACCAGCTGAGAGTCCATTGATTGTTTAGGTCACTTGTTGGAAGATCAGCCAAACATCAGTGCTTGGGGCACAAGCAAGTGGGCTCAGCTTCTACCTACTCAGCAGCCATCTTCATTATCCCTCATTTTCATTCATTACATGATAGTTCCTAATATATTTATACATATTGTATGTACATTCATATTATTTCCATTTTCCCCTTATAGATAACACTGCAATGAACATTCATGCACAACCATGTTTGTATTCACAGGTAAAGAAGTTGTACCAATTCACATTCCCAACAACAGTAGATTAAGTTCATATTATATCTTTACCAATACTTGGTATTGACAGATTTTAATATTTTTTAATTTGATTATTGTGAAATATCTCTTTGTGGTTTTAATTTGCATCTCTGTGATGCAAATTAGTTTCTAAAGGCACTAATTCCATGCCTCAATCAGACATGTGTAATATCAGAGGCACAAATGTTTAATTCCCTGACCAACTCCTTGGGGTGCTCTTCAAAACAGTTGGGAAGAAACAAATCTTGTGTTTGCTGACCAAGGGCTTAATAAATTCAATTACATAATAATGATACTGATCATATGTCTGCATTTGGGTATTTTATTTATACATTCATTTTGATTCTCACAAAAGGAGGTACTTAAGATGGATCAGACAAATTTCTTTATCCCAAAATCATGGAAGAGACCATGAGAATTCTGAGTTTAACAAAATTTTCTCAATATCACCTCTTGTAGTTTTTTAAAGCTACAGCCATTAAATAATTAAAAGTCATGCTTGGCTGGTGTGGCTCAGTGGATTCAGTGCTGGCTTGTGAACCAAAGGGTCACTGGCTTAATTCCCAGTCAGGGCACATGCCTGGGTTGCAAGCCAGGTCCCCAGTAGGGGGTGCGCAAGAGGAAAACATGCATTGATGTTTCTCTTCCTTTCTTTCTCTCTCCCTTCCCCTCTCTCTAAAAAAATAAATAAGTAAAATCTTTTAAGAGTTAAACCTAAAGGCAACCTTGAAATTTGCCTGTTCTAACATTTTACTTTCAAGTAGAAAAAAATAGAACATAGCCCTGGCTGGTGTAGCTCAGTGGATTGAGCGCGGGCTGGGAACCAGAGGGTCCCGGTTCGATTCCCAGTCAGGGCATATGCCTGGGTTGCGGGCCAGGTCCCCAGTGAGGGCCATGTGAGAGGCAACCATACATTGCTGTTTCTCTCTCTCTCTGTCTCCCTCCCTTCCCCTCTCTCTAAAATAAATAAATAAAATCTTAAAAAAAAAAGAAAAAAATAGAACATAACAGAGAAGTGACTTATTCAAGGTCATATAGCCAGTTTGTAACTGGGCTGAGAACAGAATGCAAATCCAGTCACCTTTTCAGTATACCCCCCTGATCCACTGAGAACAGGCCTATGAAAGAGATTCAGGATAGAAATCTCTGAAATGGGGAGGGGGAGGGAGATAAAGAAATGGGCCTTAGGAACAGGAAGTTAGCCAGTAGTGCTCAGGCCAAGAAAGCCATGCCCTGATGGGGTTTGGGCATCCCTGAAGGCTGGTTTTAATGCTCCCATCCACAGCTACGACAATCAAACCCCAGGATTGTGCCAGGCCAGATTAGTCAGTGAAGGATTGTGCTTTCTAATTGGGCAGCCCCTGCTATAGAGTAACCTGCCAGCCACCTTGACATGGGCTTCCAGAAGTCATTGTTTTAAAGCAGGCACCAGTGCCCTGGCTGAAAATACCTCGGTCAGATTATCATGCTCTTAATTAGCTGTGCATGATGGCCATCAATTAAGAATGGCATAAAAGGAAATGGAAATAATGCAACTCTCATTAGGGATTTCTCATTTGTTATATGAGTGTGTCTACTGGGTGAGTTCCCATTAAAACAAACTTGAGCCTATTATTTAAGCCATTTCAGGAGAGTGCTAGGTTATCTTTCCCTTTGACATTTATTGTACCTGGCATAAAGGTTAAAAACAATTATGTTCACTAGGAATATTTATTATCCTATGAGATTCAAGAAGGGCCATTATGTTTGTTTTCTTCTCTTCAAAGCTGGTCAAGGGGAAACTTTTTAATGAGTTTGAGCTAAATATTAAGGAAATTTTCCCTTCCCTGAATTCAGAAAAATAAAACTGGAAATAAACCTAGAAATACTGATACTTTGTAAAAGCCATAGCTCCAAGTCTTTTTAAAATCATTTGCACACTGTTGGTGCTGCTCATTCTCTGGGAAAGCTTCCATTGTCTGAAAGAGTCATATCAGAATACCAAGAAAGCACAATCAAATTAGTGGAAAGAACACTAGATTGGGAGTTGGGGGAATGTGGCTTAGCTTCAACAACTCATGCTTCCACCAACGTCCTTTATAACTTTGACAACTCCATTCTTCCAGTTGCTCAGGACAAAAATCTCAACTCCTTTTATTTATCTTATAACCTACATTCAAACCTTTAGCAAATCTTGTTTGCTACTACCTTCAAATAAATCCATAGTTATATCACTTCTCATCTCTTTCACCACTACCAAGATGGTGCAAGCCAGCATCATCTCTAGGTTGCATTATAATTGTAGCTTTCTAACTCGTTGTCTTAGTCAGGGTTCTAAAAATAGAATAGGGAATATATACCATACACAAAAAGAGATTTATGATGAGAGATCAACTGATTCAGTTATGGAGGCTAAGAATTCCCACAATCTGCTGTCTGCAAGTTGGAGGCGCCAGGAATGGGTAGGGGGGATGATATAAGTCTCAGACCAGACTTCACATTTGAACGCCTGAGAATCAGGAATGCCAATGTGAGGGAAGGAGAAGATGGATGTCTTAGCTCAAATAGAGAGTGAATTTGCCCTTCCTCCACCTTTTTTGTTATATTCAGGACCTCAATGGATTACATGATGCCCACCTGTACTGCTGAAGCAATCTTCTTTACTCAGTCTGCTGATTCAAATGCTAATCTCTTCCAGAGACACCTTTACAAATACATCCAGGAATAATGTTTTACCAGCCATCTGGGCATCCCGTAGCCCAGTCAAGTTGACATAGAAAATTAATCATCACACTGATTTTTTTTTATTTCACCTTCACTTTATAACAGTCTATCTTTAACAGTGGAGGTAAATTCTAAATCCCAGTCAGATCATGTTACTTCTCTGTTAAAAATCTGCCGTCGTTCCTCATTTCACTAATAGTCTTCCCAATAGCATTATAAACAGTATGGTATCTGGTACCCCATTACTTCTCTTCCTTTTTAAAAAATATTTTATTTTTATTCTATTGTAGGTGTCCCAATTTCCCCCCTTTGTCCTCCAATGACCAGTCCAGTCCCTGTTCCCACAATGAGTCCCCACACTGTTGACCATGTACATGGGTCATTCATACATATTCTTTGACAAGTCCCTTCCCCTACTTTCCATCATTATATCCCTTCACCCTCCCCTCTAGTCACTGTCATACTGTTCCATGATTCCATGCCTCTGGTTCTAGTACACAGCAGAAAGAACTCCTACCTTGTGTGACAGCATGGATTGAACTGGAGAATACTATGCTAAATGAAATAAGTCAGGCAGTGAAAGACAAATACCATTTGATCTCACCTGTAAGAGAAACCTCATGAACAAAAATAAACTAATGAGTACTTCTCTTCCTTTATTTCCCTCTATCCTCCCTATCAATCACTTTACTCCAGACATGCTGGGTTCTATGCTGTTGCTGGAACATGACCACCTCAAAGCTTTGCATGAACAGTTTCCTCCACCTGAAAAGATTTTATCGCAGGTGTCTCCAAGGCTCACCTGCACCTTCTTCAAATATTTTCTAAAATTTTAACTATTCAGTGAAGCCTACCTACTCTCATCATTCTATTTAAAGTTGCAACTCTTCCCATCCCATTAGCCCACTCACCTTTTGTTGGCCTTTTCCCATGACATTATCAATTCCTAACATTAGTGTGATAGTTAATTGCTAGTATAATTTTTCTAAAATTTTTATCTGCTTTGTTTACATGTATCTCAAGTGCCTTCCACAGTGCCCAACACAGAGCAAAGACTCAATATTTGTTTGCCTTAATTTAATAATCTCTCTCCAATTTGTACTTAAATTTCAATATCTGCATAATGATATGGTTGAACTGTCCAGAGGTCAGAAAACTTTTTTTTTGAGGGAGGAGTAAAGGGACAGATGGTTAGATGTTTTTGCAGCCACATAACCTCCATCACAATTTCCTAATTCTGTCATTACAACATGAAAGCAGCCTTCAACAATATATTAATGATTGGACATGGCTGTTCCAAATAAACTTTATTTACAAAAACAAGCAGAGAACCAAATTTGGCCCCACATCATAATTTTCCAACACTTTAATTAGATGATCTTTAAGAAGTCACCGTGTTCTGATGTTCTGTGGCTCTGGGTTAAGAAGAGACAGGTTTGTTGTTAGGGGATTTTTTTAGAAGTTTGTTGATTTTGTTGATGTTTTCATTTTTTCTGTAGAAGTCAACAAACTAAATATTTTACTTTTTTTCAATTACAGTTTTCATTCAATATTATTTTGTATTTGTTTCAGGTGTACAGCATAATGGTAAGACAATTGTATATGTTACAAATAATTCCCCTTGATATCTCCAGTACCCCCTCTATACCATACATCGTTACTACAATATTATTAACTATATTCCTTATGTTATACTTAGCATCCCCATGACTATTCTGTAACTACCAATCTGTACTTCTTAATACCTTTACCTTTTTTCACCCAGAACCCCAAACCCTTCTGCTCTCGCAACCACCACTTTGCTTTCTGTGTCTATGAGTCTCATTCTATTTTGTTTATTCATATCTATTGTTCTTTAGATTTCACATATAAATTGATTTGTCTTGTAACTTTCATGTCATACCACATAAAACTAACTATCCTGCTTCTGCTTAGACCTGGACAGCCCTGAAGAGAAAACATGGTAGGGTAAGCCAAGCAAAGTGCCAGGATGCCAAATTACTGAAAGGTGTTATATGTGCTTAAGTCAGTACCTCCCTCCTATAAAATAAAAATAGTATCAGCTTTCTCAGAGTTTCATTCATAGCACACCACATGCTGGCAGAAAGGCAGTTAACAAGTGGGGGTCCCTGCTAGACAGGGTACCTGTATGTATAGTAAAGAATTTAACCTTGTTCAGAAAGAAGTGTGGCCTGTGCCTTTGGCTTCAGGAAGGTAGTCTATAAACCTTTAGAATATCATGCCTTATGAGAGTGTCTTTGTTTACCTGGCTGCCATGGTGACTAGAGAGTCTAACAATATGACTTATGACAGGGACTTTAGGTCTTGCAGGTCCACTTTTCCTCAAGAGGGAATGGATACTAAAAGGAAGCTGTGTGGTATCAGTTCTAACTCTGGAGAGTCTGGAAACTGAAGGTCAGTCATGTAAAACTTATGAGTCAACAATGGAGCCCTAATACAATCTCTGGACACCAAGTGTCAGGTGAGCTTCCCTGATTGGCAATACTCTACATGTACTGTCACACACTAATGCTAATAAAGTAACATTTCCCATTAATCCACTGGAAATGACAACTGGAAGCTTTGCATTTGCAACTTTCATGGACTCTGCATCATGCATCTCTTCCCTTGAATGATTTTTAATATTTTTCTTTCCCTGTATTAAACCATAACTTTGAGTATAACACCTTGCAATGATTTCTGTGAGTCTTTCTAGCAAAACATTGAGCATGAGGGTCATTTTAGGAACCCCTTAAACTTGCAGTTGTTATTAAAAAAGTAAGGGCAGTCTTGTGGACTGATTCCTCAAACTCTATAGTACCCTGGTCTCCTAGCCAAGAAAAGGAAAATATCTTCTTTTAGCTTCCCCTGCCCTCTTACTCTCATACTAAACTTCCCAGGATTTCTCAATACTGAACTTTGACTCTGTGGCCTTTCAGACCCCACGAAGGCAAACTCAAATTCTATGAAGTCTTAGAACCACATAAAAGAAGAAATGCTGTGCCCCTGAGTCAGCCATCAATATCCATGAGTTCCTGATGTTGACATCAGGATATGGTAATGCAAGATATCCTAATGACAGGTGCCCATTAAAGAATATCTTGGGTCACACAACCCAGACATTATATTATAGAAGCAGGTTTAGCCAGGGGTAAGGATTTTCATTGTCACACCATTCATACTTTCTTTCTCTCTCCCTCCTTCCCCTCCTTTTCTGTCCCACACTGTTTCTCCCTCTCTACTTTTCTTTTGGTCAATTAGGTAATTTAAAGCACCACATTAATATAGTGAACCTTAATTATTTATCCATTCCAACCATTTGAAAAATATCTACTATTTACAATGTCTATGAATTGTGGAACAGTTGAGTAAATATGATATTTTCACAACTTAATGCTATTCAGCCTTTAATATGATATTTATGGTGTTTTTAAATATATTTTATTGATTATGCTATCACAGTGTTGCATTTTACCCCTTTATTCCTCTCTGTCCTGCACACTCCCTCTCACCCGTATTCCCCCTCCTCTTAGTTCATGTCCATGGGTCGTACATATAAGTTCTTTGACTTCTCCATTTCCTACACTATTCCTAACCTCCCCCTGTCTATTTTGTACCTACCATGTATGCTTCTTATTCCCTGTACCTTTTCTCCCATTCTCCCAACTCCACCTACCCACTGATAACCCTCCATGTGTTCTCCATTTCTGTGATTCTGCTCCTGTTCCAGTTTGCTTAGTTTGTTTTTGTTTTGTTTTGTTTTTAGGTTTGGTTGTTGATAGCTGTGAGTTTGTTGTCATTTTACTGTTCATATTTTTGATCTTTTCCTTTTTCTTAGGTAAGTCCCTTTAACATTTCATATAAGAGCTTGGTGATGATGAACTCCTTTAACTTGACCTTATCTGGGAAGCACTTTATCTGTCTTTCTAGTTTAAATGATAGCTTTGTTGGATAGAGTAATCTTGGATGTAGGTCCTTGCCTTTCATAACTTCAAATAACTTCTTTCCAGCCCCTTCTTGCCTGTAAGGTTTCTTTGGAGAAGTCTGCTGATAGTCTTATGGGCACTCCTTTGTAGATAACTGTCTCCTTTTCTCTTGCTGCTCTTAAGATTCTCTCCTTATTTTTAATCTTAGATAATGTAATTGTGATGTTCCTTGTTGTGTGCTTCCTTGGGTCCAAATTCTTTGGGACTCTTTGAGCTTCCTGGACTTCCTGGAAGTTTATCTCATTTGCCAGATGAAGAAAGTTCTTCTTCATTATGTCTTCAAATAAGTTTTCAATTTCTTGCTCTTCCTCTTCTCCTTCTGGCATCCCTATCATTCAGATGTTGGAATGTTTAAAGATGTCCGGGAGGTTCCTAAGCCTCTCCTCATTTTTTTGAATTATTGTTTCTTCATTCTGTTCTGGTTGAATGTTTATTTCTTTCTTCTATTCCAAACCATTGATTTGAGTCCCGGTTTCCTTCCTGTCACTTTTGATTCCCTGTACATTTACCTTTACTTCACTTTTCATAGCCTTCACTTTTTCCTCTATTTTGCATCCATACTCAACCATTTCTGTGAGCATCCTGATTACCAGTGTTTTGAACAGTGCATCTGATAGGATGTCTATCTCTTCATCACTTAGTTGTATTTTTTCTGGAGTTTTGATCTGTTTTTTCATTTGAGCCTTTTTTTTTTTATGCCTCAGCAAGCTTGTTACATTGCAAGGGGCAGAGCCTTAGGTATTTGCCAGGGCAGGGCAACCCATGTTACTGTGTTGTGGCACTGTATGTGGGGCAGAGGTCTAATAGGGAACAATGTTGCTTGTTCAACCATCCACCTGCTTTCATCCACTTCCTCTGCTACCCACAAGCAAATTGGACCCTTCTGGTGCTGATTCCTGGGTGGGTGGTTTAGTGTACATTCTAAGACTCTGTGGGTCTCTCCAACAAACTCACCTGTGAGGCTGGGAGTTTCTCTTGACACTACAAACCCCACAGATTTTTCCAGTGAGAGGTTTTGAGGCTTTATTTCCCCACACTGGAACCCTGGGTGCATGGTCTGTCCCACTCCCAAGTTGTTCTTTCTGGTTTATCTGCACACAAAAGTGGGACCCCCCCCCAGTCTTCCAGCCACAACGCTGCCCACCCTGGTCCTCCAGCCACTGCCTTGTTGTGAGTCCTTTACACCAGGCTGCCCATCTTTCCCCTTCTACTAGTATGAATGAATGTTTCTTCTTTAACTCCTTGGTTGTTGGGCTTCCATACAGTTCAGTTTTCTGGCACTTCTGGTTGATTTTGGCTTTTAAATTGGTTGTTGTCTTTCTTTTGGTTGGGCGAGGAAGCACAGTGTATGTACTTATGCCTCCATCTTGGCCAGAAGTCTGATATTTATGGTGTTTTAAATGATATATAGAAATGCTTCAAACTTACCTGGAAAGGTAGACTTTGAAGTTTACATACATCAACTGTATATTTTTATGTACATCTATATAATGCACATAAAAATGATGGAACTATAAAAATAGTAACTGATTATCTATTGTTTTAGAATTATGAATTATTTCCTTTGTTATATTTTATATATTTTCCAAAATTTTATTCTGCCTTGCTTTTAGAGACAAAAGATAGTTATAGTACAAAGTAGCAAAGGAAAATATGTATTAATGGCCACAAGAGAGAGACCACCTGTCAGTGCTGCAAATCCTTTCCTCTTCAAGAAACACATCTCATGGTATAATATATGCTGGTCAATCATTTGTATGTCTTTTTGTCTCCTTCCTTCACTGTTCAATTCCTATCACCTCATACAGAGCATAGCAGAAGTAAGCACTTATGTCTACCAAATTGAAGTTACAGTGGTAAGAAATGGCAATTTACAAAGGACACAGTGACAGTACTCCAAGAACTTTCCCAGTGCTCTGCTGGCCTGAATAGACCCAAGATGACTACTTGTCAATGTATTAGGTGAGAAATGTTGCATAACACAGAAGAGAAATGCATTGCTTTTTACCATACATTTAGTGAAGGCCAAATTCTTCTCTCATGTTTAAAGCACCATGTCTCTCTGGTCCACCCAGTTACTTTCTCCCTCACTACCCATTTAACAGCCCGTTAAACACCATTCATGTAACAGCTTTAACCTTAATCACTAACTTCCCTGTAGCTTTCAAACACTTTCCACTTACACAAGTGCCAAGTGATATTGCTCTCTTTCTTATAACTACTCAAGTAGAGCAGAATTTGTTTACTGATATGGAAGCCAGTTCTAAACATTTCCAATGACATCTTGTGGTTTCTGGCCCAGAAAGTAACCTCACACTTACAAACAATGTTTCTCATTTGCAAGGTCTTCTAGTGCCCAGAGAAATCTCATTTCTATTTTCCAGAGCATTGCTCAGCCATGTGACCAAAACAGGCACCACTTTCCAAGGATCTTGTGAATAATTTTGAGATACTTTCTATCAAATTCTTGGTCCTTATTAGCCTTTCTTCCTCTACAAAAGAGGCATCGAGTACAAGAACTGTTCTTACATCTTTCCTTGAAGAAGCTGGCAGTACTCAAAGGATGCAATGATATGGCTGTTAGTTATACAACTTGCCCCAAATGACCATTGTATGAAAAGTCAATTTTAGGTACTTTAGATGGGACACAAAGAAAATAGAAGATGGAAAACTCCCTCATAATGTCCCTGAGAACCTGACAGTGTAAGCTTTGCCCAAGCAGATAAATACAAGCAAAAGGTTGATTCTGTTTCTCCAAGAACTTGAAAATGTGGATTTAAAAATTCTAATGAATGATATTTTCTGGGAGAAAGTACAGACAATGAGCAAGAAGAATAACAATGGAACTAATCAAGACATATTTACTCTAGATGTAACTCTGTAGAGAGAGCTTGAAGGAAGAAAGACATATGATATAATAATGAATAGCATGTAGCTTAATAAATGATGGTCAGGTAGAAGAAAATGCTCAGATAGCTCTGGTGGAGTGGCATAAGTAGAGACATGGCTTAGCATCAAACAGAGGCAATCTTAGATATTTTCTAGAACTTACAGCTCAATAGTAAGACCTGAACTAGATTACATGGGAGTACCACAGCTCCTTCAAAGCTAAAAGAATACCTACTATATTGATCAATGTTCTAAAAGTTCACAGAAAAATTTTGCCCTATGTAGTTGCTAATTTTGCATGGATTCTTGCTTATCTCAACCCACATGGATCTTAATTATGTCTACCTCTCAGTCCTCTAACTCCTCATATACCAACCTGTGCTCTGCTTGTTAATATGTTGCTACTATTATCACTAATCATAATAATAATGCCAGCTTTAAAATTAATAACTTTACACTAATATTTTCACTGAGTCTTTACAACACTTTTAGGTATGTTCCAGTAATGTCACCCAGCTACAGGGAGAATAACAAACTTGAATCCATGTCTGTCTTATATCAAAGTCCATCCCCTTATCCACTATTTTATAGACTTTCAATACATATATCAACAAATCACAATTTTGACATGTTCCCATTTCTCCTTGTAGAAATTATTATATAAAATAAAAAAACAGAAATCCCGATAAACTCCACGTTAAGAGAAAATGATATGACAGAGACTGCAAAGTGTTCATCAAAATCTATTTCCTTTCCTTTATGGACAAAAAGCTACATTGACTATGAAGACTTACTTGCAATGAAATATGTGCACGTGATCGAGTTCTGGACAATGGAATGTGGGTATAATTGATGTACACCACATCTAGGCCTGACCCACACAATCATCTCATGTGTCCTCCCTCTTTCTTCCCATAATTGTTAATAGAAGGAAATGATCTATTAAAAGACACAGAGGCCTTTGCAGGTGGCAAAGCCATATGACAAGAAGAGCCTGGTTTCTTAATAAGCACATGGAAGGCATTCCATGACGAACAGTATGCTGAGTGAAATGAGCCAGTCACAGAAAGACAAATACTGAATGATTCCACCTTTAGGAGATACCTAAAATAGTCAAATTCATAGAATCAAAGTGAGGAATGGTGTTTTCCAGAGACTGGGAAGGAGAAATGAGGATTTACTAATCAATGGGCATAAAGTTTTAGTTAAGCAAGATGAATAACCTCTAGATACCTGCTGTACAACATTGTACCTACAGTCAACAACACTGTATTGTATTCTTGTTGAGTACAGAGCTCATGTTAAGTGTTCTTACCAAGATAAAATTAGGAAAATAATACTTCTTCAACTTCAAAACTCTCTTACTCTTGCAGTCATGGAAATCATATCAGTCGTTACTTACACCATCTCACTGTGGAACACATTTCGCTTCCTTTAGAAAATCCACCCTAGCCCTGGCTGGTGTAGCTCAGTGGATTGAGTGCAGGCTGCAAACCAAAGGGTCGCCGGTTCAATTCCCAGTCAGGGCACATGCCTGGGTTGCAGGCCAGATCCCCAGTGGGGGCCATGTGAGAGGCAAGCACACATTGATGTTTCTGTCCCTGTCTTTGTCCCTCCCTTCCCTTCTGTCTAAAAATAAATATTTTTTTTAAAAAAATTCACCCTACCTTAACATTCTGAAATGTTAATGTGGCTCAGCCCCATTGTATGGCTATATCCCTAAGGACTGGTGGAAGAACAGAAGCTCCTGAAATGGGATTTCCAACAATTTATCTGGATGACAAAACATAAGCAGGGAACCAGTTTCAGGTCTTCCACATTAACATAGAGTGAGTATACACCATTCCCAAGCCCTGCTCTGGTCCTAATTTAACCAGTAACATTTTACGTGCTTCACAGGAGTTTGGGAAATTTCCAGGGCATTGCTACCCAAATTAGTAAGGCCAATCTTAGCTGGGGTAGTTAGAGATGAGGCTCAGGTGGTCCAAGGGGTTCAGTGTGCTTTAATGAATCCCATTAAATGCTACCTGTGCATGAAATGTGTATGTTTAAGCAAACTTCAGTGTATAACAGCATCCCAGTGAAGTATCTCTGTAAAATACCTTTGATGCCTAAGTTATGAAGGGATATAAATTTAAACAAGAAATGTGTGGTTTTCCAGAAACTATTCCAAGTTCAATTATATTGAGTTGGAAGAATCATTTCCTAAAGAAAATAATACCAGAATATTACTGTGTTCTATTATATTGTCCATGTTGGGTTATCTTTGTTAATATGTGGAACATAGGTGAAAAATATTGGAGAACTGAGAACTTTCTCTCCTTTGCACCTTTGCTTTCTGCTATTTAATTTCTGTTGTTTCTTCTTCTCATAGTTAATAATTCCCCTGCCAGCCTGGATGGCACTAAACATTATTCAACATACACTCACACACACATATACACACAGGAATGTGTATAGGTACTGAAGAATTGTACCAATGTTTTTCTTAATGTGTAAAAGTTTAAGTATCAACAAAGAGAAAATTTCAAACCATACTATTTCATTTGGGCTGACTGAGTAATCTCATTTGATTAGAAACCAAGCCCTGGCTGGTTTAGCTCAGTGGATTGAGTGCAGACCTGTGAACCAAAGAATTGCTGGTGTGATTCCTGGTCAGGGCCCATGCCTGGGTTGCAGGCCAGGTCCCCAGTAGGGGGCATGAAAGAGACAACCACACATTGATGTTTCTCTCCCTTTTTTTCTCCCTCCCTTCCCCTCTCTCTAAAAATAAATAAAATCTTTTTTAAAAAAAGAAACCAAAATTATCAAAGCTAAGATAGAAGTTTAACATACAAAAACAGCAATTCCACTACTGGGTTTATACCCTAAGAATCCTGAAAAACCAATTCAAAAGAACCTTTGCACTCCTATGTTCATAGCAGCACAATTCACAATAGCCAAGTGCTGGAAACAACCTAAGTGCCCATCTACAAATGAATGGATCAAGAAACTATGGTACATTTACACAATGGAATTCTACGCAGCAGAGAGGAAGAA
>PVJI01024482.1:0-21873 GCA_004026765.1 Micronycteris hirsuta
GGCGAGTGCATCCACCTACGCTGCCATCTTGGCGGAAGTTCCTAGAAAATATTTTTAGTTAAATAAAAATTTAAAACACAGTATACCAAAATTTGTGGGATATGGATAAAGTGGAGCTTAGAAGAAAATTCATAGCATTTAATGCTTTTATTAGGAAAAAAAGGCAGTTCTCAAATTAATGATCTATACTTCCATCTGAAAAGGTAGAAAATGAACAAGAAATTAAACCCAAAACAAATAGAAGGAAGGAAATAATAAAGGTAAAAGGGAAAAACGATGAAATCAAAACAGGAAAAAAATAGAGAACATCAATGAAATCAAAAGTTGGTTCTTTTAAAAAAATCAATAAAATTAATACATGTCTATCTAGACTAATAAACAAAACAGAAGACATTATTTACCAATATTAGGAATCCAGGGGAGGTCACACTGTATATCTGACAGACATTAAGAGGAAAAAAGAATATTATGAATAGGCCGATAAATTTGACAGTGTCGATAAAATACAGAAATCCCTGAAAGACACAAATTATAAAACCAACTCAAGAAACAAATGAAAAACTTGAATATCAATGTACAAGATAAATTCCACATGTAGACATTTATCAAGAGAAATGAATTGTTTTGGTACAGATTTATTTATATATCTTCATTCATAATAATATAGAAACAATCCAAATGCCCATCAGCAGAAGAATGGATAAATAAATTGTAGTGTATCTGTAAAGTGGAAAACTCAGCAATAAAAAGAAGCAAACTGCTCATATACACAAAGTATGTATAAATCTCAAAAATATTATGCTGAATGAAAGCAGACACACAAAAAAGAGTATATACTTATAATGTCACTTATATGAAACTATAAAAGAAACTCATTTATACAGAGAGAAATAAGATCCATAATTGTGTGGGGCCAAGGGTTGGGGAGGATTAACTGGGGTGAGGAAAATATTCCGTATCTTGATTATATTACTGTTAATATGGTTGTGTACATTTGTTAACAGTTATCAAACTATGTACTTTCAATTGGTGTCTTTATTGTGTATAACTATCCCTTTAAAAGTTGACTTCAGAGAAAAGATCAGAGAAAATTAGTTAGAGATTTACGCAGGACAAGTTCTACTCCAGAAAAAAGAGAATGTCTGCTGAGGTCCTTGCTATAGGCAGGCTGAGTTTTTTCTATTTATAGGCCATTCAAATGGATACATTCATAAGATGGGCATTAGGTCTAGAAATAAAATATCTGTGTTAGAGATATAGATTTAGGGTAATCTGTATGCAGAGAATACTTTAAATTTAGGACTGGATGAGATTACCTAAAAAAAAAATTAAGAAAGAAAGAAAGGAAAAAAAAAGAAGGAAGGAAAGAAAGAAAGAAAGAAGGAAAGAAAGAGAGGGAAAGAAAGAAAAGGAGGAAGAAAGAAAGAAAGAAAGAAAGAAAGAAAGAAAGAAAGAAAGAAAGAAAGAAAGAAAGAAAAGAAAGAAAGAAAGAAAGAAAAGATTGCAGAGAAAGCAGAGATTGACAAGAGTAAGGCCCGGGAGAGACCTGAAGCAGACTGACATACAAGGAAGGGGCAGAGAACACTAACAGAAAAGGAACGGGCATAAGAGGAGGTGCCCGCAGAAATGTGGGATGAAACATTTCAAATCGGAGATGCAGAAGGAAGAGTGTTCCAACAAAGAAAGGCCCTACTATGCCAAATGCTTCTGACAAGTAAGTCAAGATCTGAAAAGAATCTGCTAAGTTTAGCTATTTAGGTCACTGAAATTGCTGATGGGGGTCATGGGGTTCACGGTGACTTCATTCTTGTTTGTTCATTTTTATTTTGGTATGGGAGGAATGGAAGATAAGAGTAAGCTGATACGGGGGGATAGGGAAAGGAATAATTTAAGAGTGGATTTGTTAGAGAGGCAGGGAAGGATGGGCTGTGGAGCAGAGGTGGAGAGCTTACTCTTAGGGAAGAACGAGGAGGACACTCCTTCCATGTTAGCAGGATTGAAAGTGGAAGGAAGAGGTGGGGATGAAGCTGGTTTAGTATCTTTAATGGCAGAAAGGTGAGGGAATGGATAAAACGACAGCGAGGAGCCCTCCAAATCTGAGAAGCTGTGGTCTGGCCTTCCTCAGAGCCCCGGGCAGGTCGAAGAGCGGGCAGAGAGAACAGCTTCAACTCCTCCCATCTAACGGTCTTTCTGTTGGTCTGATTCCGCAACAGGGATGATCAACATTTTACACGGGATGGGTTTAAGGCTCCTTGCTTTGGGACATCACACACCTTTTATGGTGAGATTTTTATTTTATTTTTAAAACATACATATCGCACTTTAAGAATAGAAAAGTGTCTCAGGTTGTAGACTAACTTGAATTGTGTGCTTGCTTTCAGCACATTGGCATGGCTCATAACTATAGGAACAGCAGTCAGGCTGTGCAAGCTGTCCGCGATGCTGGCTATGAAATATCTCTGGGTTTGATGCCCAAGTCGATAGGGCCCTTAACATTTGTGTTCACAGGGACCGGTAATGTATCCAAGGTAAATCCCACCTGTCTTGTTTCTGGAAAGCGGCCTGGAACTCTGAAACTGACCCAAAGGATGTGGGCGTTTTGTGGGCATTCCAGAGCCCTGCTTTTCCTCGAATGGGCATTCTGTTTGGGGTACTTTTCTTACCTGTGTACCTTTCCCATAGTAAAGAGCAGTTGTGGTCCAAACTTATGTTTTTTGCTTTTAGTTGAGTCCAAGCTGTGAGAAGTTTTTAATGTTTTTTTTTTCTCTTTCCTTGTCAGAGGAATAACTCATTTTTTTTTTAATGGTGTAAAGCTCTCTTCTTAAGGTGATTTGTTTTACCTCCATCACTGAGATGTTAAAAAATTTGAAGTTCCCCCAGGATGTACCTTTTTAAGGCAGATGTTAGAAAAGCTTGATTCAAAACTAGAATTGATAATTTTTTTCTTTCTGGGGTGGTTTTGAGGACATACTTGTGATCCCTCTCCCCCACTGAGAAACTAGTAATTGCAAAATAGATCTTTCTTCAGGAACAATATTTTACCAAAAGGACATCACTATTTGTATTATGCTGTGCGATAAGCATCTAATTTTTTGTAGGAAATACAGTATCCCCACTTGAAATAGCTTCTGTAATGGAGCAGAAAGTAACTAAATATTTTATTGTACTCTCATTTCTAAGTACTTTTGTTGCTATGCTGAATAAGTTAAGTAAAAAAACGAAAACCCTTCCAATGCATGCTGTTCAAACTGCAAGCTGTGAGCAAGAACCTCACCTGAACTTCGATGGTGCAGTCCTGGTTGCAGGGAGCTGTCTAAGTGTGGGGAAAATTAATTAGAATCTTTGTAGGAAGTTGTGTTGGCTCTTTTCCTATTTGTTTTTAGAGTTTTACTCATGTGTATTTACAGGGAGCCCAGGAAATCTTCAATGAACTACCCTGTGAATATGTGGAACCTCATGAATTAAAAGAAGTTTCCCAAAATGGAGGTAAGAGGTAGCGGATGACTATGCTTTCTTTTGTTTTTTCACTGTTTTTTTTTATAGTTTCTGTGTTATAATATTTCATCACTATAAATCTTTATCATTTATCATCCGCTTCACTGGTTTCTTTCTCATCGGCAAGACCTGAGGAAAGTGTACGGAACAGTGCTAAGTCGTCATCATCATCTTGTCAGGAAAACAGATGGTGTATATGATCCTGTAGAGTACGACAAATACCCTGAGCGCTACATAAGTCGTTTTAACACGGATGTGAGTATTGCACTCAGCTGTTGAGTTGGTTGTTCAGGATACGCTATAGCCAGTCTCTTTCCCGGAAAGAAATCTGCATGTGTACATTGGTTTTCAGTTTCCCATATTTAGTGACTGTTGTGAGTCCCTTGGATATTCTGAGCTGGCCTGAGGACCTATTGGCTTTTATTGATGTTTGGAGTGGCTTTTGCTGAGTGGTTTTGTTGGTTTCTGTGGCTGTGCCCTTTGCTTCGCTCTCTTTGTTTCTACTCCAGGTCTGCATGTACTCAGTAGCTCTAAAACATGTCCTGTGGATTATTGTTTTCTGTATTTATCCTGGATAGTTTGTATTGTTGGCCAAATGCAGTGTCTATGAGATTGTGTCTCAACATAGATTTATGCCTTCTGTGGCCGTAAATTGCAATGATCACCTCTCTGCTGCAATGAGCCAGCTCTCTTGAAATGCATACCATTGATTACAGGGCTCCCGGGTGATATAGGGAGGCTGCCTAAGCACAGACCCATGCCCACTGTGCAAGACAGTTACTTACAATTAAAATCCTTCTGAGGAAGGCACACTGGCCTCGTCTTAGAAGGAGAGCAATATGTGTGTATGTTTGGAAGTTATTGGCCAGGCATCAGTCCTCCTCAAAAGAAACCGACAAAAGCAACACAAAAAATGCAGGCATATATGGTGATAAGGAATATTTTCGTATGTTTGAACAGCATAGCATTTTTAGATTCTGGCATGAAATTTGGTGTTTAGCATGTAAAGCATGTTATAGAAAAGGACTCTTACCTGTGATTTGCAAATTCTTGAGATATCTGAGAAAGAAATAAGGTGAAACTAGTCTCAAACTGAAACATTTTGAATCTAGTAAATTTCTATCCTTTCTTTTTCCTCCCGGTCATAGAAGTATTGGTGATTGGCTGCCTCCTTAAACTTGTCATGACTTAGGTACCATGTGTGCACGGTTGCAGCGCATTTGTCTATGCAGCACATTTGTCTGATGTTATCTGATTTAATCTTCACAGTATTGCTTTGAGGAAGGGCTACATATTACCCCCATCTGGCAGGTAAGGACACAGCCCAGAGAAGTCCGGGTAGCCTCACTTAGATCACGTTGTACCGGTTGCTGAGTTGCAAATCGACTGCTAGATCGCTTGATTCTCTGTCCTGCCTTTTTCTGGGCTAGGCACCACATTAGAGAGCAAGTATATTACTATATTTATGCTCATATATTGCTCTATCGTGGGGAATTTTCCACCGACTCTGGGTGGCTATTTATTGTCTTCGACTCAAAAGGTGGCCACTGAGCTGGCAAATAAAGTCCACTTGAAATAACACTAAATATTTCTCATGGAATTTACCGATAGCTCTCTCAGCACACTGCAATGGAACACTCTGTTTCCTAGCTGTGGAACTTGGAACTTGCTTTACAGGTGGCGCCCTACACAACTTGTCTCGTTAATGGAATCTACTGGGAACAAAACACCCCTCGTCTGCTGACCCGCCAAGATGTCCAGAGTCTCCTGGCTCCAGGCAGGGCCTCAGCTGCTGGTGTGGAAGGCTGCCCTGCGTTGCCACACAAGTAAGGACTTTCCTTCAGCAATAACGGCAGTCCTTAGCAGCAGGGCCCACTGTTAGGGCATCACACGTAGGGGGTCCACGTATCACAAAACTTGACTGTTGATGAGGACTTGTCTGCCTTATCTTAGTTGACCTTTGGGGAGCATTTGACAGTTAACCTTCCCTCCCACTTGAAATCTTTCTTAACTTCTGTGGCTCCATATGTAGCTCAGAGGTTATCTCCTCAGTGAGGTGCTTTTCAGCTCCTCCATTTCCATTCTCTCTAGTCTGTTCCTCTGTTTCTTTTTCTGAAACCCGCCATCATTTATTTTCTCCCTTCACTTGAACTTAATCTTCTTTAGGAGAGAGGCTCTATTTCTCTTGGCCACAAGTACTTAGGACATTGCCTGAAAACAATATACATTCAAATAATTATTAAATGTCCAATTAATTAATGAGTCAATAAGTATTTATGAGACATCTCATCTGTCTGGCACTCTGCTGAGCTAAAGGATAGAGAAGAGTAGAGGTATGCTTGCTACCCCCAGGCATGTAGCTGGCATCACCTCAGTGCCAAGGGAACACCGCAGCAACCAGTATTCTCCTCAACCAGATTTGAGGAGAAAGTGGGAGCCTGAGCCTAGCAAAGCCTCAAGAGGGATGAATGAGGAGAATGAGAATTGCAAGTGGCAGTTTGCTGCTTGATACATACGGAGCTACCAAAGCACAGTTTAAGACATAGTAAGTGGGATAGTCTAGTTTCTAGTGTAGGGTTTATATAAGCAAGAGGTAATTGGAGATTGGGCAGGAAAATTGGGGTCAATCTCTAAAGGATTTCAAATGGTGGGCTGAGACATTGATTCATAATTTTAGCGATTCCCATGTCATAACATGTAAAATTATGTACTACTAAGCGGGGTGGAGGGAGTAGGCTAAGTAGGTTAAGTTTAGGTTGTCATCAGTGATATTTCTAGGGAAGGAATTTTCCACTTTTATTTCTTTCCTCCTTTTCCTCCTGCTCCTCCTCCCCCTCCTTCTCCTCCTCTTCCCTCTATTCCTCGTGAAGCCTGAAACGCACAGGAGGAAGATTCTAGTTTCCCAGAAGAACTCAGTAGGGAAGAAAAAAATGCTAAGAGCCTATGCAGCCACTTTGGACGTTGCTCCAAGCACCTTTCATTTTTATTCATTTTTAACCTGGTTGGAGACTTCAGAGTTCCGTACTCTGATCTAAGTATTGATGTTATTTTCAGACTTGTAGCAATATGTGACATTTCAGCAGACACAGGAGGATCTATAGAGTTCATGACCGAGTGCACAACAATAGAGCATCCATTCTGCATGTATGATGCAGACCAGCATATCATTCATGACAGGTGAGTTTGCTAAAGTGGTCCGATGGTGGCAGATACATAGAAATACACTATTTACCTACTTTTATATACTAGCCTTAAAATACTCAATATTTTACATCATTATGAAGACCATGCAAATTTTCGGAGATATGCTGAAACATATGTAAAAATTTGGGAGAAAACTCACATGCAATTTTTCTTTCCTTTTTCAAAGATTTTATTTATTTATTTTTAGAGAGGGGGTAGGGTGGGCGAAAAGGAGGGAGAGAAACACGAACGTGAGAGAGAAACATTGATCAGTTGCCTCTCCCATGCATGTAGACTGGAGACCAAACCTGCAACCCAGGCACGTGCCCCGACTGGGAATCGAACTCACGACCTTTCACTTTGTGGGACAATGTGCAATCCACTGAGCCATACTGGTCAGGGCCCCACTGCAAATTTGAACACTTAAATCCATATATTCTATATTAAAATGGGAGGTGGTTTGCCCAAGAAGGGAAAAGTTTCGTTTGAAAACTCTTGTTTGTTTTGTTACAATATTACAAATGATAAGAAGCAAGTATAATAGCATAGAAATCTGAAAAAGTTAGAGCTTCAAGTAACATTTTGTACATCCAAATAAAGCATGTTGCTTCTCCTAGCGTGGAAGGCTCTGGGATTCTGATGTGTTCCATTGACAATTTGCCGGCACAGCTTCCAATCGAAGCTACGGAATACTTTGGGGACATGCTCTATCCTTATGTTGAAGAAATGGTAAGCAAACCCGGAGCTTCACCACAACTCCAAAACTTTAAACAAAACTGTGGCATAATCTTATCAATGTTCTGGTCTTTGGTATTAAGAAATCTGTTGTAAAATGAAATGCCAGCCCTTCCATGAAATACTGACTATTATTTTATACATTCTGCTTCCTTCTCTCATGGGGAATATAGTTGTATAACTGTCTTCATGCATAATTACAATTTGCATTTGCTTCTCATTATGCATATTTTAGTAAGAATGTTCATGACATGAAAGATAAGATTCTCTTTGTTTTCAATTCTTTCCTTTCTCTAGGTCAATTCATATTGAGGTATTCTTAGTGTGCTGTGATTACTAGATTTGAAAAATCAGAAATGTAGGACATTTTATTAGATTTCAGTCACTAATGCTTAGTTAAGGACAGCTTTTCTTGAGGTCATATATTTTTCTGTGGTCAGTGATTGATTGCTGAGATATTGTTATTTAAATTTCATTTATTTGCCAAAGATAATCTTTTTTCTTCTAGTATTTATCTTCAGCTTTCATACTAAACCTGGTTTATTTCTATTGCTGATGGTTGCCTGCCTCTGGCGATGAGTCTCAAGGTATAAAACAGTGTCTGTTGTCCTTTCCCTCCATGGTTTTACTCTGCAGCTCTCACACTACAGTGAGACAATAGTTATGGGACATCAATAAATGAGACTTTGTCTGTGATTTTCTATTCTTTCATATATTATTTCATTTCGAACCTTTGTTTTTCCTCCTAGAATATGTCAGGAGGGAGATGTAACAGGCTTGAGAAATGCAGGCAGCAGGCACTATTATAGTTGGCACAATGTTATGTTGCATCTAGTATGTGCTAGGTAGTATTTAAATTACTTAATATATTTTAGTTATTAAATACTCACGAGAGCCCTACCTGGTAGGTACCATAATTCAACCCATTTTATAGATGAGGAAACTGAGGCATGGGGCAGTTAAGGCTGAGAAGGCTTGCTGCTGCTGTGTTGGATCCATGCTGTGTCTGGAGTCGGTAGCGTGTAAAACAGATGACAAAGGTCAGGCTTTATGTCCTTGAGTAGGACGCTCACTCTCTGAGCCTCAGATGCTTCACCTGTACGAGAGGTGGCTGCTATTTAAAATCTTAATGGTCCCTACAGTTCTAACTTTCTGTACTGTAGGTGTCTCGGTGGCTCAAAGGTACGTATGTAAAAAATAATAATAATTTTACCCAGATGGTTATGATTTCAATGATCTTCATTCACTTTCCTCTAGCACCATTCCCTGCAGACCTAGTAACTTCCTTTAGCACGACGAGCGAATTTATAAATTTCAGATATTCTCTTTTCAGCTCTAAATTTTCTATCCGGTTCTTTTTTTCTCTTTTTATGCGGAGAATTCCTATTTTTAAATTTGTTTTCAGTGACTTTCCTGTGTCATCTGGAGCATACTTATAAAAGCTACTTTACATTCTTTGCTTACATTTCCAAAATTCTGAATCAACTTGGGGTTGAACTTTTTGAATGTCTTTTCTTTTAAGAATGGATCAGGTTATCGTTTTCTGGTTTTCTTACATTGAGTGACTTTTAAATTGATTTTGGATGATGTGGATAGTTTTGCTGTGGAGATTCTGGGTTATTATATTTCTCTGAAAAGTATTGCTTTCTGGGATTTAGCAGGCAATGAACTTGGTTAGATTTAAAGTGAAAAGTCTGTCTCACCTGAGTTGGGGGTAGTACCAATAAAAATTCAGCTCTTTCATCTTTCCCTGGGCTGCTGGTGCAGTCTGACCCACACATGCTCAGTTCTGGGGTCATACAGGGACTTGGAACAGAGTTTGCATGGAAGCTGGACTTCCCTTTTTTTTTTCCAAATCTGTACTTTCTGGTATTTCCCCGTCACACTCCAGAGACTGTGGTTGCTCTAGGGCCCATTCCTGTTTCCTTAGAGCAGGAAGTGGTCAAGTTTGCTGCCTGTTTTCTCCCTCCTCCTACCACATGGCCCATCCTCATCCTCAGGGCACTGACAAAAGAATGGGAGACTCAACCACTGCGCTAATTATTTCTTCCAAGTTTTGATACTTTTCCCATAATTGCCTGCTTTTCTTCATTCTCTGAGCCCTCATGTAGGTAGTTTTGTTTGTATTTTGTCTAGAGTTTATATTGTTATCTGCAGGAAGGATGGAACCTAATGCCCATACCTACCCCCCATCATAACACATCGATTCAATCAACTTGACTCCAGCAGAGGCTGGTGAGCCTTTGGTTTTAATCCACTGTTTTGAATGTGAACATTATGTCTTTCTGTGCAATTCTCACCTTATCAGACCAGGTATGGAAAATGGTGAACACCAGTTTGCTTTGTGGATGAGTTTGAGTGTAGATTTCTTGACATGTGTCTTTGTTTGGCTGCTCTGACTTGAATTATAAGTTTATTTGTTTTGGACTTTAGAGCACAGCTTTTCATTCCTATTCATCCTTGATCAAAACTGCCACTCATGCAGTACACTTGACCTCATGTAGCTGTCAGGAGAAACGCGAGCTGGGTCAATGACTTCTCAGGAGGCTGTGACTGAGGGTTGGCTTATGTAACTGAATAGGAATAAGGGCATTTCTTGAATAAAATTTTTATTAAAGAGCACAATATAATTTTTCACAGTATATAGTACTACAAAATATTAAAGTGTCACAGATAAGTTACCCATAAGTGGGAATTATCCTGATGAATTAGCCTGATTGAATTATCACAAAGTTGCCCAGTGAACACTGAATAAGGGAAAAATAGAACAATGTTAACAATCCAGAGACTCCCGTGTGTTTCCCCCAGCACTTCCCTTCCTATAGGTGCCTGCTACCTGGACTTCTAGCTATGGATTCGTTTTGCTTTAGGGGGGAAGTTTTTATTTTTCCAACATATTAATCAGTATTGAAACTCACTTCTGATAATTCCAATAAACTTCTTAAACTTCTTGGGTATATGTTCTGTTTTACTCTTGTCTTGGTTTTCAGTCAGTTCGTATTAGTTAATATTCCCATTGATTTTTGATTGAATGCTGGATACTGTGTATATAAAATTTTAGAGGTGAATCGCCATTCTGGATGTTGTAGCGATTTTCTCCAGAGAAGATTTCCTTTTTTTTTTTTTGGCAGGCATTGAATAGCCTAGGAGAAAAGCCCCTCAATTCAGTGAGGGATGGGAGCGATTCAAAGATGGGATTTAGTCCGTCAGAGAATTGATAGTTTTTAGTTTACCATTTATTTTAGAATATAGTCTTTCAGGACCTAAAATGGAAATCTGGCAATTATTAGGGTCCCCTTCAGCCGAACTTAAATTCCAACTTTTTTTTGTTTAGTTGACAAACTCTCCTGATCTTCTCAGTCTCTCTGCTGCTCTCTGCTCAGCCTTTCGGCATCCCAGTCACTGCACCCACGTGCACAGCTGCACCTAGGAATGGGGCACCGCACCCAATGGGATAGACACCCTCAGAGCGCGGGCTCGTCCCCTGGGTAGCCTTCTCCGGAGTGATGGCGCAGCAAGTCTTTCCTGTCCTTTGAACCTAAAAACAGGCTTTCCTTGTTTTACCCCTTGGGAGGATTGGTCTGAAAAGAGCACATTTATCATGGCTAGATGGAAATATACAGGAAAAAGGCAATGCATTTGTGCCTCCATAGGTCGATAGCTGACAGACTTTCACGCAGCGTGGCAAGGCGAAGGACGTCAGGAGGTGAAGTGTGGGAGGCGGGTGGTTAGCGCCGGGGCAGCTGGTGTTGCAGCTTAGATGTCTGATGAGTACGCCCGCTCCTCTGCACTGCCACCATGTCTGTGTATGTTTACCTCCCTCTAAACACCTGGGTGGGGCTGCCTCGGGGGCATTCATCTCTGACGTATCTTTAGCACCGAACATTTGTGGAAGTTAATGAATGTCTCTATTTTGTGGTCTTGATATATGTGTTTCCGTTTACCACTAAAAAAATTATGTTGTCTCTGATCTCTTCTGATGACTACATGGGAGTTGTATTTAAAGCAGATGCACTGTCCTGTTTCCCTAGATTTTCCTTTTGACCTAAGGTCCATATAGCTTCTGTATTGACTCATAGAGGCATGAGGTCTGGAAGGGGCTGAGGCAAGTATGCAACCCAGCCTGAGTGGGAACGTGACAGCCACTAGGAAGATACTGATGAGGTTGTGTGGGGAGAGGCTCTGGCCTCTGGGTAAGATTAGGGAAGGTTTTATGAAAGAGGCGATGGTTGAGCTGGTTCTACACGGATGTATGGGGTCTGTTCTTTGCATGGGAATCGGGGCCACACTGAGATGGAGACCGGAGAGCGAAGGTGGGAGTTAATTTAATCTAGGGATTCCGATGAAACAAATGTCTGTTGGTGCCATATTGGAAAGGGGCTCAACACCAGAGTAAATAGCTTGAAATTAATTTCGGAAAGAGTGAAGAGCTCCCAAAGGTGTTGTAGATAAAAATGGCAAGGCGTACCATACGCTTCAGAACGCCTATGATTGCACTTTTGTATCGGGTGAATTCTGGCAAGGGAAATAAAAGTCAATGTAGAAACTGAGCAGTCTTTTGTCTTTTATGCGTGCCTTTCTTTGGGTGAATTCGTGACAGTTCTTTTAGTTTTCTTGGAAAAAAATCCACTGAACTTTCAATAATTATTACATGTATTCACTAACATATTTAATTGGGTGTTTACCATATAATGTAGTAGGCACATGGCAAGATGCCAAGTGTAGTTTCTACCTTCAAGGTGTGCTTGAGGGCAGATTTTAATAAACTTCACAAAGGTGGCAATTTCTCAGCTGTACCTTGAAGAATAAAGAGTGGGAGTTCCCGGTAGAGGAATAGCATGCGAGGCATCCACCTGGTGTAGCCCAGAGGCATATGAAAGCCCGACACAGACACAGATAAGCAGTTCCGTGCTGTTCGCAGATCTAAAATGTTGGGTATGAGGCTCAAGGGAGAGCCGAGGTTGGAGAGGCAGAGCTGAAACCAGGGAAATGACCTGCAGCCTGGCTGCCGGCCACCATGAAAGCCAATACTCGTGACACAGATATGGAGAATAAGGAAAGAAGTTTATTCAGGGGCTGGTGACCTGAGAAGGTGGCAGGCTCCTGTCCTTGAAAACCATTTTAGCATTTCAGACGTTTCGGCCAGATTACACAGGGAAGTCGGGGGGAAAGGGGAATGTGGAGTTTCTGGTGATGTGCAGTTCTTGCTCAGGCTTATTCTTTCTGTTCCGATGTTGTCTTTCAGTGAATGCCAGCTGCACACCTGCAGTTTCACTGGCAGCATCAGGGTTCCTTACTCCCGGAATAGGCTGTTCAGCTGTAACGAGAACTTGGCCAGAGGTGGAAGTATAGGACTGATTATGTACTTTGATTCTGTAACAATACAGACTACATAATTTTGATCACTAGATTGGTAGCATTAAATCATAATTACAGAACTACTCTGTAGAGAGTCTTGTAGACCACCCAAGGGGCTAGTGACTTTATCTTGAAGGCAAGCGAAAGATACTGAGTTCTTTCAAATATCACAGGAGAAATGATCAGATTTGTGATTTAAATGAAAGATAGCCTAGGTGTCTTGTGTTTCAGATATATGAAAGCAGTTTTTTGTTTATTTTAATGTGGTAAATAAATACTCCCTTGCCAGCCTCTGGTAGGGTGAGGGCCTAGATTTTACTATGGATAAGAGGGGAGGGGAATGATGGCCTCATTAGCCCTAATGTCCAGATCATCAGAAGCAACAATACTGATTTATATGACCTTTACCCCTTGGCACTCTATCCAAGAGATGGATACCTCAATAAAAAAAGAGGGGAATGAGAAAGATGTTGGGGTATTGGTATGAGAGATGTGGTTTTGTTGTTTGCCTTTGACTCGTTCTTGCGAGATAATGACTGATAAGAGTGTGAATGACTTTCTGAAGTCTGCTTGGTGAAGTCATTTTCCCTGACACTTTGGAAATGCTCATGTGTCTACACTCAGAACTAATACTGTTTGCTGGGGGACAGACCTGTGACAGAACGCCGGCCTACACAATCCTGAAACAGATGTGTGGGCTCGATTGCCTGCCGCCGAGACTCCCAATGCCAGAGTTTGGTGAAAAGGAAAGGGATTGTTTATTTAAAAGTTATACAGATTTAGAAGAAGGGTGGAATTCTGCCATTAAGTCCCACTCCCTTTAAAACACCCACGAGCACACACGCACGCTCCTGCCTCGCTTTTGCCATCTCAGGCCAGTTTTAGAACATGCCAGTCAGAGGTACCATCTTTCAGGAGAAAAAAACCAGAAGTCCACCATTTAGGATTCGCCCTGGTCTCAGTTCTGCATCTCAGGCATCTCCCACTAATCCGTGGTTGGCTGGACAAGTTCCGTAGTCCTCAGCATCATCAAACTTGTTGCTGTTTTCTCCAGCTCGTAATCCAAAACTGCATGGTACCTCCTCATGGTGGGTCAGTTGGGGTCCTTCTGCGCCCTTGCAATCCACATGGCCAAGAGTGTGAATGGTTGCTGAGTCTAGTTTAAATCCCGGCTGGAGCTTCCTCCATAACCCCATTTCCGACTCCTCCCACTATGGCTTACCTCTGCCAGGTCTCTGTTTCCATTGTTAGTCTGGGCCGGTTTGGCCCCATGACACACAGTGAACTGACTCCAAGATCTATTGCAGGCACAGCAAGCCCCTGGGGCTACGTCACAGGTTAAAGTCTTGCTGATCCTTGAGCAAGACCAGCGCAGCTGTTTAGCATACCTGTGAAGTTAGCCAAGGCGCCATAGACATACAGAATCTTCCCAGTGGTGCTCTGCTCACCCCCCCACTGCCCTGCAAGCCATGGCTGTGGAGGTTTGGGGGACTTTTTTCTCTGACCGCTGCTGTACCCCCATTATAGACTCATTCTCTACTTGTAATAGAATAGCCCAAACCCTTGGAATGGGATAAAGGCCCTAAGAATGAGCATGGTAGCTATAAAGCTTGTGGTGACACTTGCCAGCATGCCCAGTGTGACACATCGAACTGATGAGGAAGAGTACGTTTTTTTATGTTTCCAGCAAGCAAAGATGATTGTAATCAAATTTTACTTTTAAAATTGGAACTTATTTTGAAACAGCTTGTTCTTCAGGGCAGACTTCATTGCTTGTAGATGACTTTTATTTACAATCATTTATGGATCTTCAGAAACTTTTCTGACTTCTTTTTTCTTTTGATTAATATTTTAATAAGAATAAAAACACCAAGAAGCCTTCTCTGCAATGTCATTTGTCTCTTACCAATCTTATTTTCCCTGCAGATATTGTCAGACGCAACACAACCTCTTGAAAGTCAGAATTTTTCTCCTGTGGTGCGAGATGTAAGTTATGGAATTATTTTTTTTCTATAAATGTATTTTTTCACTACCATCCTCTCTCCCCTCTCTCCCTTTCCTTTCTCTCTCCCCATCTTTATCTGTCTGTCTCTTCTCTATCAGTCATGAGCCCATGTTTGTGGGACTAAAATGTGGATATTAAAGAAATGTCTTGTGTCATATACATTTAGGCAGTGATTACATCCAACGGTACATTGCCTGATAAGTATAAATATATCCAGAAACTCCGAGAGAGCAGGTAAGCATTGTTCTTATCTTGGATCTGATGAGTATTTTTTTTTTTATGTTTCAATGTGAGTTCATGAAACTAAGTTTTATACAAGATGTAAATTTTGAAAATGCCTATAAATCTAGGAAATGCAAAGTAAGTGATTAGCTGGAACCAGTGTGAATTATTTCCCCCTGAACAGTATAGCAACATTATATGGGCTCTAATATCTGGCGGAGGCTCGTGTGGAATCCAGCACAAGTCCAAAGGGCTGTCCTTCGGGGTGCCTCTCTCTCCCCCTTTGCGTGTTGCCATGCCTCCCTTGCATTCTCAAAGGAAAATGAGCAACTAACCCTTTCTTTCAGACTGGTGCTTTCATGCTGGCTTTAGTTGAGGGTTTGGGCTCTCTTTTGTTTAGTGTAATATTGAGGAAAGTGGGCTCTTAGTTAGAGATTAAGTGAAGAAAGAAAATGATCAGAAGTAATTCCATGGAGATTCTTACTGGGAGGAAGGTGCCAAAAGATATCATGGGAAATCTACCCAAGAGAATAGTTCCCACAGACAGGTGCTAAGCCAAGGTCCTTGCTTTCTTAATTGATTTTTCTACTCAAAGTTTGAAAACATTGACGTGTCTGTGAATGTTTTAGGCCACTTCGGCTGATTACACTTGATTTGTGTTTATATCTGCTCCAGGGGCCTATTCCTATCTAACAAAACCACCCATGCACTGAGTTCTCAGGAGAAACCGGAGTGGGAAAACTAATAACAAACCAACAAGCAAACAAACGGCCTTACCTTCTCTCTCAGTTGTCGTCCCTATGAGAAGTAGATGCAGAGATCTGCAGAGACCACGTACACTACTTTATGCTTTTCCTATAGGTGTTAGTTTGCTGCCGGTTACTTTTTACGTAACAATGAAATATTTGGGCAGAAGACAGCAAAAGTGTAGAATTTGTTGTTTTCTTTTCTTTTTTTTTTAAGCAACCAGCTTTATAACCTTTTAGAAGAGTTGATTATGGAGGAAATGTGACATGTACTTGTTTTTCAGAGCTCTCTATCTTTTTGCGTCATCCCCTGATGATCGCTCGTGCTGACGCTAGCGGCGTATCTGACACGGCCCGTCAGACAATAGCAGCTTCGTTCTCACACACCGTGTTTTACGAGCCAGCAAGTCCACTTGGCTCCAATTACTAGGATTTTTCTGCCCTTCTTCCCTAGTAAAATCTTGTGTCAAGAGAGTGATACAAAGATTGCAGTTTGAAAGGAAATTTGCTATGCTGCACCCTGCCTTATTCTTACGATCCTGCGTCACTTAGCACAGTGATTATTAACCTGGAGCGGTTGTAGGTGCTCATGAAATGGACCATATTAGAATCTAGGTGTAATTCTTTTTTAAAATGTATTTTGAACAATATATTTAGATATCAAAATAATTTTTTAATTATATAACTATAGAAAGAGTTATTAAGAAGGATATACTATAACCAAATTATAGTGAGGGCTATTTTTGTTTCTTTTTTTGTTTTCTTTTTTTTTTTTTTTTTTTTTGCTAAGTGGAATGAGATGGGGGTGAAAGTTAAAGGAGATCTCAGATCATCAGTAATATGAATGTTGGGGGTAAAGACGGACAGGAACATTTTATTTATTTTTTAAGTCTTCACCTGAGGATATTTTTATTATTGATTTAGAGAGGAAGGAAGGGAAAGAGAGAGAAATATCAATGTGAAAGAGAAACATTGGTTGCCTATTGCACACACCATGACCAGGGATAGAACCTGCAACCTAGGTTTGTGCCCTGATGGGGAATTGAACTCAAGACATTTTGGTGTAGGGGATGGTGCTTCAACCAGCTGAGCCACCTGACCAGGGCTACAACAGGGATGTTTATACTTATAGTTACTTTTGTTTACTTACAATTGATAAAAATGTTAAAATTTGAGAAATGCTCTGGTCTAAAAGATCCCGGCCACAAGGCCTGCTGCTTAAGTCCCTGGCACCAGGCTGTTTCCGTGGTTTTACACTGATACCTGGGAATTTGATTCAGAATGTATTTAATGAATACTTTCTGTATTAAAGACAAAATACACTGAGCATTAATGGGTTTATAAAGATGAGTAAGACTTAGTCACTATCTCGGAGGTAATAGTTTGTTGGAAAGACAAAGAGTTCTCTGTCAGAACAGTGTGCATTCTTAACAGAATGAACTTTTCAAGAATTAAATTCCTGCCTGCTAACTTGTCTCAGATTTGTATATTTGACCCCAGACATTTGTGATTTCAAAATTATGGTTTCAACTGTCCTCAAGTGATCGATCCAAAATATAAATGACCAAAGAAATGCCTAACAAGAGGAATAATAATCTCAGACCGTTGTGTCAGATCGTTGTGCGGAATGACCCGGTTTCTGAGGGACAGACAGCCCCTCGTACAATTCTGAATCATGTCCCCTGGCAGCAGAGAGTGACATCTGCACCTCCCTAGTCAAATCCATGACAGTCTATGGACACCCACCTCAGAGATGTCAGGGTCCATCGTCCACTGTACAGAATCTAACATAATTAATAAAAAATGTTGGTGCCGGGAATTCCCGTTGAGGATCTTACTGTGAATAGTGTGGGAAAAATCATTGCTTCATGATCTTTTCAAGTTTTAGTTTGGCTTGAGGACAGTAGGATTCTGTTGTTTCGATTGGTTTTGGTTAAATGATTCCTCCCCACCTGCCTTTTTCTTCTTTTTCATAGAGAACGTGCTCAGTCGCTGTCAATGGCCACCAAGAAAAAGGTTTTGGTCCTTGGAACTGGTTACGTCTCTGAGCCTGTTTTGGAATACCTGTCGCGAGACCGCGATATAGAAATAACCGTAGGTAAAGGAGCTCTAATTTTTGAAAAAGGAGAACTAATTTCGTGGGTTTACCCTATGAATTTTAAATGACTATTTTTTTTAACTTTGAAAATTATTTTGGAGATGTTAAAGTGTTTTGCTTTCTGACTTGGAGAAGGAAATCTAAAATGTGGGCTTCTTTATTCTTGAAATAGGCTCTGACCTAAAGAATCAAATTGATCAGTTAGGCAAGAAATATAATATCAACCCTGTTGTCCTGGACATCAGTAAGCAGGAAGAGAAGCTGGGCTCCCTGGTGGCAACACAGAACCTTGTCATCAGGTTAGTGTTCAGCAAGAAATGGTGGCTGTATATTTTGTTGATATTGCTATTTTTATTTCCTTTATTTTCCCCCTTCTGTTCTCCTCTCCTCTCCCTTCTCTAGTAAACTTTAGTTTTAATTGTGTGTTGAAAAAAGAGCACAAACCATGAATGTACAGTTCAAGGATTCTTCACACAGCGCACGTACCATGTAACCATCAGCCACATCCAGAAACGGAGCATGTGCCCCAGCATCCCTCCTGGTCCTCCCTGTTACGGGCTGTATCCCCCAAGGATAAAGTGCTCTCCTGGCTTCTGATGTGTTAGTGTTTGCTGGAGTTCAGCTTCTACCGTTAGGAAATTCAGTATATTCTCATTTGTGGCTGCCTTCTTTCATTTAATGTTGGGATTTTGAGAGTTGTTTGTGTTGTTGTCTGTAACTGTAGTTTCTTCACTCCCATTGCTGTGTAATAGTTCATATGTGAATACACCATTATTATCATTTGACTGTTGATAGATATTTAGGTTTGTCTGGATTTTGGCTATTACAAATCATGCTGCTGTGAACATTTTATTATTTGCCTTTTCATTACCATATATTCACATTTCTGTTGGGTATCTATGTAAAGGTAGAATTGCTGTGTCATGAGATACTCATGTTTCATATATTTTGGTAGCTATTTTATCCTTTGGATTTATAAAGCTTAAATGAAATTGTAAATTCTTTAGCTTTATAACTCTTTCAATAGGAACAGATCTTGAATTGCTATGCTTATTACTGCCAAAAATTTTAGATATAACTTCTAAATATAGAGCTATGTAAGGTTCACTCTATAATTAAACTTGATTTCGAAATAACAAAGTGATGAGAATAGTAATTTATCCTTAGAATATAATAATAAAAGAAAGAAGATTACCTGCTTATTATCAATTCATACTTAGATAAGATTTAAATGATATCTTTACAAAAGTTAGATCAGTTTTAAATAGTATCCTTGGAGGAAGTTCTGTGATGTCTTAAGGAAAACAGGCTTGGAGAATAGATACAATGAACAGTAATTCTAAGAGGGAACTTTTGTGTTGTCTCTGGATTTATTTAAACATAAGCTCATTTTGGGCACTTAAACATTATTTAATTTACACAAATTTAATGTACACTAATTTTTATTCAGCAAAAATTTACTAATGACCAATAGACCTTGTTTGCCAGTAATATGATTATGAATATAAGTATGATTCAAAACTGAATGCACTAGCCTCTGGATGAAACAAAGATAATTTGTTTATAAACAGGGACCTAAATGTAACATTGTTTTTTTGATAAAAAGTAACATTCAAAATACATTTGGAATTAAACTTGAAGCAAAATATGAAAGACAATAGATAAAGACAATAATCTATTAATAAGTTCAAATTTTGAAATTTAGCAAACTGGTGACCTTTCATAAGTTAGCATTAGCAAAATCTCTTTTATATTTAATTTTTCAGTTGAGTTTTTTTGCCGAATAGTGAAAATGCTGTTAAACATTGTTGTCCTGTAGTTTTCCTTAAATAATTTTTTTTAATTTTTTTAAAAATGTTTTATTTATTTATTTTTAGAGAGAGGAGAAGGGAGGGAGATAGGGAGAAAGAGCAATGTATGGTTGCCTCCCACATGGCCCCCACCAAGGACCTGGCCCACAACCCAGGCATGTGCCCCGACCGGGAATTGAACTGGGACCGTCTGGTTCCCAGCCTGCGCTCAATCCACTGAGCTACACCAGCCAGGGCTCCTTAAATAATTTTTTAAGCTGGAGAAAGAGTGTTTTAATGTAAGCATAGTGATAAGGACTACCAAAATTAAATGAGTAAGAAATATGTTTCACAAAAAATTATATCATAATATGTCAAATGCTCATAGTTTGAATTTTTCAATTTTAGTTTTTGATGATTTAATGTACATATTAATTGAGTTTGAAATTAGATTCATATTTTCTGTATGTTTTCACAAGAGGCATTTGTAAGTATTTGGATTAATTGGGTTGGTGCGAACTCAATTCAAGAGTCATAGCCCCTTGGCTAGTCACTACATCACATGCACAGTGAGTTATGGATTCTAATCACTTTGCTTTAAAGCACCATTAATCAAAGTCCTATCATTCTAGGGTTCAGTGTATTATTAGGTTTGTGCAATTAATGCCAAATTAAAACATATGTTAGGTCTGGATAACACATTAACATGCAAGTTTTCAGTGTTGGGAAAGTGACAAAAAGTCTGCACTTAACCTTGAAGATGATGTCATTTGTACAGTTTCCGTTAATCCATTTTTAACAAAAAATTTTGCAGGTATTTTGTTCATTGGATTTTAAACCATTACTGTATTTAGTAATAATCCGTTTAGATTAAAAAAGCCAGAAAGCAGAGGTCAAGAGCTTTCATATTGATATTGGCAAAATATGTACTCAATTTTATTCTGCAGAGTCATAAATTTATTTAGCAATATTTATTCTATTGCTCGGAAGAGGAGGAAGAACCTAAAAGATTTTGTTTTATGTGAAACAGAGAAAATCTTAAGGATGCAAGATGACTTTGACATATACAGAGATAACAGTGTGATAATGTTTATGAGTTTATATTTATATTTTCATTGTTACTATGTAGAATGCTTTATCAAATAGGCAATCAGCTAGTAGAACTGTTAAGTGATTGACAGTATATTATTTCTTGGATTGAATATGAGCACACTAATTTTTATAAAGATTTATGGAAGTTCTTTTTGGGCGTGTGATTGTGTAATCCCAGTAACAGATTAAAACACTAAAACCTACTTAAAGTTGAGTTTTAAGTACGGCTTCTTTTTTTGCTCACTGCACAGACTTTTAGCCGTTTTCCAGGCTTTATACCAGCAATGCCATAAAACCCATCTCCTATTCTGGCCCTTCCAAGACTCCTCCCTTTGATGTAACACACAGGCCACCTTGGCTGTTTCTCCCTCTGATAGCCACTTGGGAGATGTGGCGGTGAAAAGAACAGCAACCTTACCTTTTAGGAGGGGGCCCCATACAGGAAATCATAGAAATATAAGGACAATATTTCATTAAATATTTCATGGAATCTATTTCATTAAATGCTATAAAGAAATAGCTGGATGCCTGAAGAGGAGGAAAGTCTGCCTTTGGGTAAATCTTGGAAGAGATAACTGTTCACACATTTTTTTAAGGAGGGTGTGACCTGGGTAGGGGTGGGAGGGTGGAGGGAGCATTCCGCGGGGATTTGCAGGGATGGTAAAGGTTCAGAGGTGGTGAAGCAAAGGCTGGGAGCAGAGAGTTACAGTGGTTCTTTGGTTTCCACATACGGTTTATGGAGGATATAAAGGGAGAAAAATGGAAAGCTTAGGTGGAGGTCATATTCTGGAGATTTTAAATATGATTAACAGGATGCACTTATTCTATAGTCCTCAAGGAGTCACTGATATCTCTGAGAGAATAAATTAATTAGGGTGATGTCTCAGCTTTAGTGCAATTCAATCTACATTGCAAGTAAGGCTGGACAAGAAGGCTTCGAATTAACTCTTTCTTCTGTTTTAATTAAAGTTTGCTGCCTTATGTACTGCACCCCCTTGTGGCCAAGGCATGCATCACAAGCAAAGTTAACATGGTCACTGCGAGCTACATCACACCGGCGCTAAAGGAATTAGAAAAGAGGTAAGTTTCAGTCATTTGCAACAAGGAAGCTCCATGGCATTATTTTTACTTTATACCCACCTTTCCCTT
>PVJI01024483.1:0-21864 GCA_004026765.1 Micronycteris hirsuta
ATCTTCAATGATATGTCCCCTAGAGCTAGAGACATAAAGGAAAGAATAAACAAATGGGACCTTATCAAAATAAAGAGCTTCTGTGGGGCTAAAGAAAATAGTATTAAAATAAAAAGAGAACCAACCGTATGGGAAAACATATTTGCCAATGATACCTCAGACAAGGGTCTAATCTCCAAAATATATAAAGAACTCATACAACTCCTCTCCAGGAAGACAAAAAACCCAATTAAAAAATGGGCAAAAGACATGAACAGATATTTCTTGAAAAAGGACATACAGAGGACCCAGAGTCATATGAAAAGATGCTCAACATCATTAGCCATCAGAGAGATGCAAATTAAAACCACGATGAGATACCATCTCACACCAGTCAGAATGGCCATCATCAACAAAGCAACAGATAACAGCTGGAGGGGATGTGGAGAAAAGGGAACCCTACTGCACTGTTGGTGGGAATGCAGACTGGTACAGCCACTGTGGAAAACAGTATGGAACTTCCTCAGAAAAATGAAAATGGAACTGCCTTTTGACCCAGCAATTCCACTACTGGGATTATACCCTAAGAATCCTGAAAAACCAATTCAAAAGAACCTATGTACTCCAATGTTCATAGTAGCACAACTCACAGTAGCCACGTGCTGGAAACAACCTAAGTGCCCATCTACAAACGAATGGATCAAGAAACTGTGGTACATCTACACAATGGAATTCTACGCAGCAGAAAGGAAGAAGAAGCTTATACCCTTTGCAACAGCATGGATGGAACTGGAGAACATTATGCTAAGTGAAGTAAGCCAGGCAGTGAGGGACAAATACCATATGATCTCACCTTTAACTGGATCATAATCAACAAAAGCAGAAAACAAGCAAAACATAACCAGAGACATTGAAATTAAGAACAGTGTAACAATAGCCAGGGGGGAGGGGCGAGGAGACAACGGGGAGAAGGGTTTTCAGGAATCACTGTAGAGGACACATGGACAGAACTAAGGGTGAGGAGGGAGGCTTGGGGGGGAGGTGGGGTTGGAGGGGAAGGGAGGAGGGGAGGGGAGAGGATGAAAATAATTGTAATTAAACAACAATAAAGTAATTATTAAAAAATAATAGAAGTAAAAATTTAACAAAGACGACAGTTGAATATGAACTCTGTATTGCTTCACACCTTCTTGAACTTTGTCTATATACATTCATGTATATTTGAACATAGATGAACTAGCTACACAGGGTACCCTACATTTCTTTTTGCTTCCATTCACATTATTTTATATGCACACATCTATGTTTTGATGTAGTCTGTATATGTCACTTTAATATTTCATCCCCAAGGGCAACATACACCTAATATTATAAGAAGTTGGAGAGGTATTGACTCTTGATGTTAATATCTGCCTCCAAAAAGGCCCAGGGCTCCAGGGCCCATGAAACCCATATGTCCAACCTGTTACCAAGTCACTCAATACCTACTGGGAGACTTTGTCTAACTTTTGGTCAGATTGGCTCGATCCCTCAGAAGTTTTCTCTCTGGCTCTCCTCAAGAAACCCTCATATCTCCCTCTGTTTGCTCCCCTCTTGCTGAGAGTACTTAGTTCCTTACAACTCCTTTTAGGAAATGGTTTTTTCAGCCTTGCGTTATTGATATTTGTACCATATAATTCTTTCTTGGGAGTAGGGGCTGTCTTGTACGTTATAGAATAATTAGCATCCCTGGCCGATAGCACCTCCCTACAGTTATGTCAATCAAAAATGTCTCCAGACATGGCCCAATGTCTCCTGGGGGCAGAGTGCCCTTGGTTGAGAGAGAACCACTTCTTTAGTGTCTTGCACCATAAAGGATTCTGGGCGGTGACATTTTTGCTCATCTGCGGGCCCAGAATGTCCTGGCCTTGCCACTGCATCATTCTAAGAGCTGCACCATCTCTTTCCCTGGAAATTTAATCACCATCAGAGAAATGAAGCTACGATTGAGGTCTAAAATAGGACACGATGTCTGGACAAAGTAGGCTGATTTCTATTCAATATAATTACAAGTAGGATAAGAAAGGCAATCTAGTACCATGGAAACTCCCTTTACCTTTCCAAGTCTGGGTTATTCATCTGTAAAATGGAGGTAACAGCAGAGGAGCCTGCCTAACTTTAAGAGCAGTTGTGATGATTGGTATGTTAATCGTTGACTCATTCATTCATTCATTCATTCATTCAACATTTATTGAGACAACAACAGTGTTTGGTGTGTGGATGCAGAGAAGTATCAGGGATTCAACCTCAAAGGAGAAACAAACACAGACACCTGTGAAACACAATGGTTTCATCCATGGGTGATTGGATACACAAAATGTGGTATGTACATACATGGGAGTATTATTTGGCCTTAAAAGGGAAGGGAATTTTGACATTTGCTACAACATAGATGAGCCTGCTACAACATAGTGGCTGGGGTAGGAAGGAAAGAGCTAGAAAAAATGGGAAAGGACATGTAGGCTAAGGGCCAGCAAAAGCCCAGACATGAAGGATGAGAGAGAGGGTGACGTGTGTGGTGTGAACTGCGAGCAGTCTGATGCTCCTGGAGCATGAAGCAGAAAGTGAGAAGGAGAGGCTGCAAAGGCGGCCACGACCTGACAGCCTTGACTGCCATGATAAGGAGTCTGGATGTCTTCCTACAAGCAGTGAGAGCCACTGAAGCATTACAGACAGGGAAATAATACGGTCCGATGTGTGACTGTGAGATGATGTATGTCAAAGCCCTTTGCAAGTTGTAGACTCCTGCAGAAATGTAAAACTTTATGAAAGCTGTTATTGTTACAGTGACAGCTGCGGTGACATACAGCATCCAGTGAAGCAACAGAACATAGGGTTGCAGGAAGTGTCAGCTAGTTTACTGTGGACCATAGAAGCAAGTGCAGTAAACTCACATCGTTCATCAAGAGCCAATCTGGCCTGCAGGAGGAAGCAATGAGAAAAGGGCCATAAACATGACCAAAGAATGTGATGGCAGGTAGCCTCGAGGAGATCCCTGGAACAGAGCCATCAGACCAAGGCCCACAAGTTCAATAAAGCCTGCGATGCAGTGTGACTCATTGTTAGGGCTGTTGCCTTCAGTGAGGCTCCACGAGCGCTGGAGCATCAACACAGAAAACACAGAGAAACGTGGGACTCTGTCAGGGGAACAGAAACAAGTGTGGGGCCCAAGGAACCAGGGAAGAAGGGCATTACTGGGGCACCTGGAGTGCTTCTGCAGAGAGAAGTTGGATTTTAAAGAATTAGAAACACATTATTCTCTGGCATTTATTCAGAAACAGTGGGTCAAAGGATTTTTATACGAGTCACAGAACCAGTTTCACCCTCAAACATGGAAGCCCCCACTGGGACGACAAGGCTAGGAAATTAGAAGGTAAGCTGGACTTCAGGTGAGGGATTTGTGCCTTTACTGTTGCATGTAATTCAAATTTTTGTAAACTAAATTTCATTTCCCCTTGACTTACATTAGGATCTCCAGGCTGTGGTCAGCTAGTTTATCATGGAGTTTTCACTTTGGAAGGGGTTGTTCTCGGCATCTACCCCTCTCCCCAGCACCCCCACCCCCATCACCCCCATACCTCCCCAAGCCATTGGAGCCTGATGGGTTTTAAAGGAAGCCTGGGGCAAATCCTTGTAGGCCATGAACAATGATTTCTTAGCATTTCTGTTGGAAGAGTTCAGGCTTTCCTATTTGGTCACACCTGGAATGGGCTAAGCTCAAAAATAAAATAATAAGAATATCATGAAGGCATTTCACACCTTTCATCTAAAACTCCAAAGCTAAGGACTCAAAAGATATTTCTTTGGCACCTATTAACATATCCTTATATGGAGAAATAGTTTGTTTATTTTTACTCTGCCTGTCTCTAAAAATTATTTATGGTACTTTCCAAAGTAGAAGATGTTTTCTATTAGGAACAGCGTCCTTTTCTCTTTGAATTGCTAGTGCCTAGTACAGTGTGTGACTTAATGGACTCTACATCAAAAATCCTTTAAAAAACGATGACTCAGGGAGGGAAGGAGAGGAGAACCGTGTGAGCTGGCTGGAGCAAGTGGCTCACCAGGAGAGCAACAGAGGATTTTTCTGGGAATGAACCAAACTGTTAAACAGCCTCAAAGAGGCCTCATGTCCCAGTACATGGTGCTTCTGTGGTTGGGCCAGACTGCTGCAGGTCCTTAAATTTCAGACCAAGGGCAAAAACTTTATCCTATAGCAACAACAGCCCATTGAGATTGAAGCCTGATCAACTGTGAAATCATCTTCAGGGGAAACTGGGTTATTAAAGAATAAATAGAAAGGGTAAGGAAACGCAGAAGTTTCCTCTGCTAAGGATGAGGTCTGAAATGTGAGTGTTCCTACCCCAGTCCGTCCTTTATTTGTAGGATGCATAAGAAAAAAGCCTGCCACCTTTCTGGCCCTTCTCACCTCTGCCTGGCATGATTCCGTGACCCTCGTGACTTGGGCACAGGACTGAGGAGGATGTGATGTGACAGCAGGCGCACTCATTCCTGCAGGTGGACACGGCTTCCCGTGTCCACTTTCATGCTGTCAGCCTTTCTTCTCACTGCCGGCGGTGGCTCGGCATTTGCAGAGTGACAGGAAATACATGTGAGATGACCGCCTTCCCCCTCCCACAGGTCTGTCCTGGGCTTTGGGTTCTGCTTGGGGTACCAGGGCACGTCCCCAGAGGCCAGGCCGCTCCTCCCCACAACCCCCCACCAGGCCCTGCCAATCTAAAGAGGCTGGGAGCCCAGAATGGGAGGAAGTACCCCCCCACCCCCCAACCCCACACCTGCTGGCTCTGCTGCAGAGTCCCTGCAGCTTCTCCTGTTGACCTGCCCCAGAGCTGAGACCTCACCCAATGAAACCCTGGTTTGAACATCAGTAAAAAGATTTGCTTTTCAGTAACAGCACTGCAGGTAAGATGTTGATTTGGCCCTATGGGTTCAAACAGACTTATAGATGGTCTCAGCTGAGCCAGTGCCCAACCAAAGCCCAAACAGGCTAGGTGTCATTTCTCAGAGAACAAACATTTCTCAGGGGGTAAAAAGTGTATATTCACTTGCTAATTTTTCATCTGAAAACCTCATTATTTATGAAATTCTCTGTGATCCGGGACATCTAAACTATGACAAATACAACCTCTGACCCCAGGCCCTCTCGTTCACTGCTCCCACTCCCTCATTCCCACTAGACCAGCTCTTTCCACTCCAGGCTCACACCCTCGCAGAGATTTGCATCTCAGCACAGTCCCCCCCCCCCCCCCCCCCCCCCCCCCCCCCCCCCCCCCCCCCCCCCCCCCCCCCCTCTTCCGCTCTCACTCCTGGGTCCTGTGACTCAGCACTGAACACTCCCTCCCTGCCTAGCCAGGCTGGGCTCACCCTGCTCACCTCACACCCAGGATCCATCTGTTTGCTGCTGTTCTCTGCTCAGATGTGACCAGGTTGTGCAGAAGAAACCCAGGGTTTATTGCCGCCAGTCACAAATTTCACCCACTTCCAGCAGCCTTTTTTCCGTCCCTGGCCAGATGCCTTCCTACTCCTCGTGGCACCAATTACAGATCTACCCCACACCCCAGCACCCTAAGGTCGGGGTGGTGGGAGGGTGAGCAGACCTTTGTAGCTGCCCAGATCACATTGGGCAGTCTCAGTGGTAGCAGAGCTGAGTGTTCTGAAGGAGGGCATGTCACACAGTGATTTTGATAGGGGACTGAAGAGTTGGAAAATTTCAGTTTAAGGTAAAAAGTTATAAGCCTAGCAAGTAATGTATATGTTAAAGCTTTTGTTTCAGAAATTGCATATAAGGCCTGCCCTGGCTCCTGGGAAAATAGCTGACCTCCTGGGGCATTGCTGAAGACTACCACCTGGGGATAAACTGGAGGCATCCGGACCTTTGTGTTCCAGGGGGAAGCAGATGACCACTGCCCCTGGGAACAGCTAACTGCCCAGGACAGGAATATTGCAGGTTCACTCACCTAATCCCCTTGAACTTCAAAGTCCTTACTGGACCTTGTTTATTCCGTGGTATAAAAACGCTGGCCTGGAAAGAAAAGACAAGATGGTCTATTAGGGTATGAACCCACCATCTTCTCAGATTGCCAGTCATCTGAATAAAGTGCCCATAAAGATTCAATCAGTGTCATTGCTTATTGGGTTTGGTAGTGACAGGCAGCCCAAATGCTGGTCTCTTTTCCAGTTACAATTTGGAGTAGGAGCCAGCACAATGGCAGATGGGGACCGGGCAACCAAGGACACAGAGCACCCCTTTGGGGACCCACAAGCTGTCTGGGAGGAATCTGAGGGTCTTGGGTTCCCGCCCGGGTCCCATGCAGAGAGAAGCAGAGCAAAAGGATACTGTTCTGTTTCTATTCTTGTGAAACATCTTATTCCCTAGATACGTGGCCTGGGAAACCCAGAAAACACACACAGTTTCAATAAGAGGCTCTTCATAAACTTGAGAAAAGAAAAATGAACCCTTTTCTCCTCCAAAACAGAGCTCATATTCCATATAGTATATATTTAAAGAGGAATAAACTATTAATTTCATCTTTAAGTCAAAAGTCAGAGGGTAATTGATCAGCTCTATACACTAGAATTTTTGAGTGAATATGGGTAAGGTATGCAAAAAGCCAGTAATTAATATTTCTCTATTTTTATAAGTAAAGTACAAACTATGACAAAACCCTAGAGGACCCTCATTAGCTCCAGGAGGCTAGATTCCGTGGGGCATGTTCAGGGGCCTTAAACACCCAGGGCCGCCTGCTTTATTACCCATAACCAGCACCTCGCCTGCAGGCCGCATGCTCCAGCACATTCTGGGAAAGGCCCTGACGTCCCTGCCTCACTGCTCTTACGGAATCCTCTTCTCCTTTTCTTGGGCGTCTTCTTCTCACCCCCTTTTGTCAGCTAAATGTTTGTGTCCCCTCCCCTTCAAGGTCATGTGTTGAAACCCTAGCCTCATTATGATGATATTTGAAAGTAAAGCCAAAGGAGGTAATTAGGGTTTGATGAAGTCCTGGGGGTGGGGCCTCATGATGGGATTAGTGGCCTCGTAAGAAGAATATAGAGAGGCCTTTCTCCCCCTCCACACCCACACACCAAAGAAAGGCCATGTGAGCATCCGGCAGGAAGGCGGCTGTCTATAAGCCAGGAAGAGAGGCCTCACCCAGAACTGAATCAGGTGGCACCTTGATCTGGTACTTCCCAGCCTCTAGAAATGAGTGTCTGTTGTTTAAGTCACCCAGTCTGTGATACTTAATTGTAGCACTCAGAATGGACTAAAACAGCTGGCAAACTCCTACTCAGATTTTCTGATCCAGTTCAATTATTGTGCCCCTCCAAAGCCTTCCTCAGCACTTTAAGACAAAGTTAATGTGCCTGTGCCTGTGCCTTCAAAGCACTCTGGTCCCAACCCTTTGCAGCCCTTACCTGATTGTATCAGACCTATTGATTTGTGTCTGCCTTTCCCATCAGGCTAGGAGCTCACAGCAGGGATTAGGTCTTACTCATCTTTACCCCGCCCAGCTTGTCACTGTCACTATTGCTGTGTCTGATGTGTAATAGTGACTTGAGAAATTAGTCTTTTGAAGAAACAGTTTCTTTTATATCTCTGAGTTTCTTGGTCATCATTATCATTACAAAAATAGCCTTTATTATTAAGAAGAATAGCAATCAAAAATATAACCATTATTAAACAGTAATTATATAGCACCTATGGACATGGGGCCATAAGAGTTCAATGGAATATAGGTCTAGGATAAAATTCACATATAATCCCTGATATCAATTTCCAGGTTGCAAGACCTACACCAAATAGAATCAGGGGATTTTTTAGGTTGAAGAAATGTAGTTAGACAAAATAAAACAACAAGCAAACACACAGTGTTTAATTAATTTTGATGTAGCAGGTACCTGCTCCAATGTTATCCCACACAAGTACTTCCTGCAGCACAGCTATCTTCTGAGCATGGTTGCTGTAGGCCTGTGGGGGTGGAGTCTTCACGGGAAACACCTGGAGACCTTCAGGAGTCCATGCAGGGCTGAATTGTCAAAGTTGGGAGAATGGCTCACACCGGTTGGGATATACTCTGGTAGAGGATTCCTCCAAAGTGCCACGAAGTTTAGTGGGAGTTTTCGTGTTCCCTGACCTCAGAATCCAGACAGGAATCCAGGGAGCTTAGCCAGGGATGGATATGAATAAGGGATGACATGCTACACTGAGAATCTCTACTAGAAACCTCTACCAAGGTTTTGTTCCTGGATCAAGATAGTCACTTCATTTTTTATTTTCTTACAGAGTTCTTTCCAGAACATTTCTTCATTTTCCTTTCTGTCAACTCAGGTTCTCTGAGAAGTAGATGCCAATGTCATAGGAGAACTGCAAGGGATTTATTGGTGGCAATATTTGTGATAAAGGGGAGGGAGCAGGAGTCAGTGGGGAGGGCCTTCACCCTGCAACACAGGAGTGACACCTGTGAGAGAAAAGAAGGAAGGAGGATGGGGCAGGAAGAGCCTCAGACCTCAGAGCAGTCCTGACAGTCCCAGCTGGGCCAATAGGGAGTTGCTGAGCAGAGCCGCTCAAATGAAGACTCTATTAGCAAACAGGAATGACCTGGCTCTAGTACCCCTTAGGGCATCTGGAGAAATGCAGCCTGGTATGACTGCCGTGGTGGACCCAAAGGTGCAGCACCTGGATGGTATCAGTTAGCTGTGCTCTATGCAGAATGTGCTCCCGGGAGCACATTCTGCTCCTGTGCCCTTTGCTCTGTGGCTGCCACGCCCCTCCTTGCAGGTAGATTGTTGTTGGATTGCTTACTGAGCTGTGTCAGATTCCCAGCAGCAAACACAACTTGACTTCCATCTCAGGATGGAGCCAGCCCCAAGCCAACAGGTCTCTGCCAGCTTTGGCTCCCGGCTTAGCAAGCATGTCCTGGCATGCCTGAACCCTGGCAGTGGAAACCAGTAAGGGATCATTCAAATTGCAAACACTATGTAGCAGGTATGAAGTTTAGAGATACGATGCAAAAATAAATTCAGCGATTTCTTCGACAATCAAATTGTTTCTTTGTCAGTTTAGTGCTTTTCTGGCAATTTGGAATTATCTTAGTTAATTCAGGCTGCTCCTGCTCCTGATTCTCCCTGGGGCTGCACCCATGTTCCAGGTCTCACACGTCAGCATGGCACTTAGGGAGGATGGCTGCATGCCTGGTTTGCGGCCCTATCCTGGCTTCACTGGGAATGGTCTCAGACCAGAGGGCCTGCGGTCCTCAGACTCTGTCACAGCTGCTCTCCTGCCACCCATGGTTTCCTCTCAGGGCCCATGGCTTATACCACCCACCCCACAGCCACTGCTAAAATTGCCAGTCATGAACCCAAGGCCATTTCTGATCTATTTCCCCTCTCTCTGCCTCTTTCAAGTCTTCTTCTGCATCAAGCTGTGAATGTAGCTAGCCTAAGGAAGGGACCATCACCTTGGGCAAAGCAGCTGTCCAGCTGTGGCATTTCCAGAAGAGAGTGGGGTAACTGAAGACTGTCTGCTGGTGACACTTGCAGTAGCTGGGGGGCTAAATCCTTCATTTCTGAGAGGGAATCTTGAAGGGTATCCCTAGCATGAGTACACCACGTGCAAACATTGAGAGCATTGACCATTATCACCATCCTCCCTCACATCCTAGGAGGATGTGAAAGGAATGGAATATGGAATCAATATGAACATTAATTGGGATTTTCCGTTTCATTCCTTTCCCTCTCGGGAGTTCAGGTTAAAGTTCACTCATCCAAGTGTGATTGACTCCCACAGGAGATTTCCCAAGCCTTTCCGGTCTCTCCTTTGTTTTCTTTTCCACTTCCATCCTACTTGTTCACACTTCCAGCTCAGGCTGTTCGAGGAAATCAAAAGCACTGAAAGACAAACCAGCCCGTGGCCAGCTCAGGCCAAGGCTCAACTGATGGGAAGTGGCAGCTACAATGCTGGCTAAATTGATTTGGAAAGATTTCCAATGGTCCTTTGCTCCTATTTCTTTGGATGAAACATAAAGTTGCCTACACACATACTTATAGTCTCTTCTCAGGGTGTTTTACCAGCATGGCTACTACAGAATCTCAAAAAGCTCTGGTGACCAGTGATAGCTCCTTTGTACCGACTCTGCCCATAAACACCCCCAAAATAGAGAACCCATATATTCAGGAAATGTAAGCTGCAACATAGAACTCACACCTAGATTCTTCTCCAAGTCTCCATGGAATCAATTAACAGGGTAACTGCTTCTCTGTTCTGACGACATGTGGAGGAGTCAGAGCCAAGAATGGCTTCTAGAACCCCCTCAGACCTGAAGCAGCCGGGAAACAAGCCCAGGGAGAGCAAAGCCTATCTTAATAAAAAGCTCCTCTTGTGCCAGACCCACCAGGGGCTGTGCCTCTGACATTTCAGCTCTAGAAATTTCCATTTCCAGTTTCTGTCACAGACATGTGGAGGCCTGAAATCCCCTTCTCTAGTGACTCATTCCTTTTGGCTAGTAACAAGTTTTTCTCTCACTTCATCTTTGTTTAACATGAAGATTCCCCGGAGTGGGTAGTGCTTTAAGTCAATGTTAGAACTCAAAGGGATCTTAAAGGCAACCCAGCTGTGCGGACTCATCAAATGGAGCCCGAGGAACCGCCAACATAAATGGGCATGCCTTGAAACAGAGACTGTCCTGGACTCCACGGAGTACAATTTTCCTTAAACTACAGTGTAATTTAAAACATTTTAATGTTACAACAAATAAGGATGCAATATGCTACAGAATGTCAAATCTGTGTGAAATTTTAAAAGAGACTGTGATGTGCTAGCCAATTCTGGACAGCGACTAGTGTCTGAATTCTCTTACAATGGCTGTTGTGGATACTCTTCTGGAAAATTAGGGAAGGCCCTGCTTTAAAAAGAGCAAGCTGCTACATGCTCCAGCAAATGCACTTCTGGGAATTAGAATTCTGACACCAATTATGATGTCTGTTTTTCCACACCAGCAAGCAAGTGACGCCGTCTCTCTTGAAATAGCATCAGACCCTACAGGTAAGGGGCTCAGTCCTACAAGTCTTTCCTCTGCTCCCCACTTCAGACAGCAATTACAAGTCCAGGTTCTTGTCTTTGTTTTTCTCATCTACCAGCAATAGATGAGAGGTTTCAATGATCACTTCCTTGGGTTTAATTCATTTACTAGAGTGGCTCATAGAACTCAGAGAAACATGCTTACTAGATTACTGGTTTATTACAAAAGAATATAACTCAGGAACAACCAGATGGAAGAGATGCATAGGGCGAGCTTTGGGGAAAGGGGTCAAAGCTTTCATTTCCTCCCCAGGTGCACTACTCCCCTGGAATCTCTACATGTTCACCTATTATTGGGAAGCTCTCCTGAACAATTCCTTTTGGGTTTTTATGGAGGCTTCATTAGATACAAATAATTGATTAAATCATTGGCCATTTGTGATTGAACTCAACCTGGAAGGCCTCATCCCCCACCCCAGAGGCGAGAGAGAGTGGGGACTGAAAGTTCCAACTCCCTTATCACCTGGTTGGTTGCCCTGGCTACCAGCCCTCATCCTTGAATGGCTTTCCAAAAGGCACCTCAGTAACATGATAGTAGACACCTTCATCGTTCTCTTCACTTGGAAAATTCCAAAGGTGTTAGGAGCTCTGTGCCAAGAACTGACGAAAACCAAGTATATGTTCCTTATTATAAATCATAATGTATATACCCCCCAAAATTAAAAGCAGGGACTCAAACAAATATTTGTACACCCACGTTCATAACAATATTAATCACAACAGCCAAGAGTTGGAAGCAACCCAAGGGTCCACTGATGAATACATAGATAAACAAAAGTGGTATGCACATACAAAGAAATACTATTTAGCCTTAAAAAGGAAATTCAGACATATGCTACAAGATGAATGAACCTTGAAAACATTATTTTAAGTGAAATAAGCCAGACACAAAAGGACAAATACTGTATGAATCTACTCATGTGAGTTACCTAGAATAGTCAAATAATTAGACATAGAAAGTAGAATGGTCATTGCCAGGGGCACAGAGGAGAAGGGAGTTGTTTAATGGATACAGTTCCGGTTTTGTAAGGAGAAGAGAGTTCTGAGGTTGGGTGGTAATGGTGGTAACATGCAATGTGAATGTACTTAACACTACTCACCTGCACATTTAGAAATGGTTAAGGCGGTAAATTTTGTGTGTGTTTTTACCACAAGCAGAAAAAGTTGGGGGAGCATGTGCGACAGGAGTGGAATTTTTCATCCAGGTTGCCCAACCACCATGTCCATTCACTCATGGAGGAAACTGAGGTCAGAGAGTGGCACAGAGTGAGGTTGTTTCCCAGGTGCCTGGTTGGTTAGCGCTGGAGCCAAGTGCAGAATTTGACGTCAGTATTCTTTCCTCTAAAGCCCACTATTTATCATTCCTCTCCTCGTTGATAGGAGAGACACGGCTGACAAGGATAGTCCGTTCAGGTAAATGCTGCAGCGTCACTTGTACCTCCCCTCTCCATTCCCCACTACCCACTGCCCTAGTCCAGGCTCCACCACCTGAGTGACTGGCATAGCTCCCTAATCGGTGGAACGCACTCCACACACAGGGCAGCAGTGGAGGGTGTCAATCAGCTGTGGGAAGTGTCTCTTGCAGGCAGATCTGAATGGGCACCCTCATGGCAGCCACAAGACACTTGGTATTTTTGTGTTTGTATGCTGAAAAGCATGTAGCTCCTGAGGCCATACACAGGCCAGGAAACAGTGCCACAGTCAACCACTGCTGTGTCCCTGGGTTTGTGGCTGGGGCAGTGTGGGAGGGGAAGGAGTTGTGGCCCATGAGCAATATGTTTGGCATGCCTCCTCTTAACCTATCAATGGAGCCAAATTCCTCAGTCTGCCGCTCCAGATCACTCGTAACCTGATTCCTGTGCCTGCTGAAAGGCCAGGTAGCTGTCAAGACAAAAAACTTCCTCCTTAAAACCTTCCTTCTGTCATCTGCCTTTCCTAGAAGTCCCATATCTTCTGAGCTTTTCTGATGGCACCTACTATATTATGCTTTGTATCTTTGACCTAGATGAGCTTTACCTCCTCCTCTACGCAGCTCCTGAGGGTGGGCGCCACACCCCACTCATCCTTGCGGTACATGTTATATTACCACATCGATGGCACTACTGTAGAGTCTAGCCAACTTAAACTAACTTTCTCTTATCAAAGGGGCCATCAGATAGGAATATCCGGTTCAGCGCCAGTGCCTGAGCGGATGCACGGACCTCTTTCATCCACGAATATAGAGTGTTTCTGCCTGTCTTCATGCCACCAAGCAGTGAAGAGTTGTTCTTTTCTATCTCTGTGTGCTGACCTGCAGTTCTGATTCTCATGTGGGATGTTGGCTGTTCCAGCAAACAGCCCTGTGGGTCAGTCAGAACAGACTTTAAACTTAATACAACATAAAGACCAGTTAGATAATGTTTGAAATAACTTTTTTAAAAGCATAGCAACATATATTCAATACCCCTTCAAGAATAAAGCAAGAAATGCCAAAATTGGAGGCTGTAGGGGTGGCAAGGGGTGACCTAGGAAGGGGTGGCAAGACCCTAAATACAAAATTTGCTACTCCACACGTTTGCCCTGGGCCAGTGTTGGCCCTGAGGTGGACCCCAGGTCACTGAGTTTGAAGGTAATGTTCTGTTAATTCCTTTTCCTCCTCCTCAGATCACTTGCTCTCCTGCTGAGGTTCCTTACAGCTCTCCACTGCCCGCCATCACCTGTTTCGGCCACACCACAAAACACATCACTGTAAATTAGGAATGCAGTAGACCCTTCCTACTAAGGTATAATGAGCTAGCTAGTTGTCCCCCCTTAAAACAAAAAGAAAAGAAAGAGAGGAATGAAAAAGAGCCAGAGCCACTTCAGGAAAAAATGAACTATCTTCAGGGAAGAGAGATTCAAGAAATAACCTCCAAAGTGAAAATTTGATGACTGCCTCATTCAAAATATTTATAGTGACTGAAAATACACTCCTAGGGTATTATAGAGCCGGCAGTTATACTCAGAGAAATACATAGTGCTTAATGAATAGGAAAAAATATTTTAAATGATATGTTTGTAATAAAAAATTAGGTGCTCAGGGTTTGTCATTGAGGGTGGGGGTTAGTTTGCCCTAACTGCCCTTTTTGGCCCTGTGACACACTTGGTGTTCTCAGGGGACGCCCACAGCGATGCCTCATCACTGCCCAGTGCTGCCTTGTCACCGCTCCCTTGTACAAAAGGAGCACAGAGTGAGTGCCCTGCCAGCCCCCGACACTGCGGATCCCTACACAGGGGTCGGGGCTGCCTGAGAAGAGCCCATGGACTGACCCGGGTTCCCCGGCCCATTTCTCCATGCTATAAATACAGATAGCCTCTGGGGTGCCACCTACAAACAACACCGGCCATCCACGCAGCCCTGCATGATGTCCATGTCGCTCTGTTACATTCTACGGGGCTGGAAAGTGGAAGCCTGTTCTCAGGGTTCTCTGCAAAACAGGAACCCCAGCAGGTGCATTCCTGCAGCCCCACAGCCTCAAACTTCCAGGCCCTTCTCTGCTTCAGATGACCCCTGTTGTCACCTGCTTTACTTCCCTAGAGGTCAGCAAAGCAATGGCATTGGAATCCAAGGATGTCTCCCAATTCTAGGTGGGTGAGGTGGCTGTAGCCCCCTAAGAAACACCCTGTGCAGTTTGGTGTCACCCCTGTGATTCTCTTGCCTCTGCCTGTTGGTGGTCTCTACTGTCAGTCAATGCACTGAGGACCCAAAGGGAGAGTCACATTAGCCTCTGACCTCCAAGGAAAACCCAGATGAGATAGACTCACAAGAAAAACTGAGAAATTGAAAGAGGCACCCAGAGAGACAGTGAGATGGAGAGACAGAGGAAGAAAGGAATGAAGAATGTGAGAATAAAGAGTAAGGGAAAGAAGAGATTGAAAGGATTTTTTTCCCTTTTTCTCTCTGGTGGCTTGACATGTCCTTTAAAATGATTCATTCTCTTTCCTCTCCAGGGAGCAACCAATTAGTCAGCTAAGTTCATTTGCAACCTCAGAAGAGAAAGCCACTGCAGACAAGTGCTGGGCTCTGCTGGCCCCAGTGAGGACCCTTTAGAACAGGCAGGAAGAGTGGGCTGCTTGGGGATCACAGGTTGAGTGGGCAGGCCCTTGAGGTCCACTGGTCACTTATTAACCACTACTGGTTGGCAGGTGACAGCCTAGGGTCCTGCACTCACAGGGCATACAGTTAGGAAGGTATTAGGAAAGAGGCCTCCCCTCAAAGGCAAATCCACCACTCTGCCCAGCCTGGAGTTCCCATCATGAGTCACACAGCCCCTCCACGAGGTTCCAGTAGCCAGGAACCCATGACTGAAGTACAGAATGGTGACCAAAGGCATTGAGAAGGAGGCAATTCTCCCACTTATAGTCCGAAGGGAAGGGAATGGTCAGATGGCCATATTTGGTCTTGAACTAGATAGACTAAGGTTTGAATATCCTCTCATCCACTTGCATGACCTGTGTAAAAAAATGATGATCCCTGTGTAATAGGGTTGCTGTGAGAATTAAGCTGCTATGATATTGTCAGTGGAACCCATTAGTGCTTTGCCTGGGGGGCTAGATTTGACTTAAGAAAGTGAACAACTTGATCTGAGGGGATGGGTTGCAGCATATTTGAGGATTGGGAGTTAGGCAGGGTGGCATACAGGAGCTGAAGCCCCTGGCTGAACAGGTGGTAGTTCAAGGCATTAATCCAAAAAGGTACCTGGAAGCTCACATAGATTTCACAGCCAGAATGGGAGGCTGCTCTGTGCGGGCCAGTTCTCTAAAGCCAACTTGTGAAGGAGGGATTCTGGAATGACCATTGCTCAGTTTATCTATTCACAATCAGCTTGTTTTAAGGAGCAAAAAAGATTCACGCTGATGAATATCAGTGAATTTTAACATATTCCTTGTATGCACATGAGCAAAATTCTGGTGTTTTATATGGGAAAATTTTAGGTTTTACTTATTTCTTTCTAATTCTTTATGTATTCATTTCCTGTTTGCAAATATTCACATACTTTCACATTTTAAAGACCATTTCTGAAATATTTTCATATTTTGAAGACCACTTCTGCAATTTTATAAAACTTCTAGCAATAGATTTGGAAAGTCTTCAATAGATTTGGCAATTTCAAATAGGTTTTAGTTGACTCGTTCTTATTTTAAGGAATGCTGTTTTGTGGCCTCAGCTACTTGCTATAGTTGAAGGCAGGTGGGCAGGGAGGAGGCCTTGAGCTTGGGGGAAGGAAGCTGGGCACTTGGATATGGAGGGGAGAGTGAGTGCCAGATCCTGCCAGGCTGCTCGTCCCAGAAAAAGGAGAGGTTGGAGGGCAGACATGGGAAGTGTCTGAGAGGCAGACAAGAGGAAAGACTGAGGGGCAGAGAGAAAATCGGGGCTATGGCTGAGGATCTGAGGGAGGGGACACTGGGAGCCAGTCTCCAGTAAGCCCTGCCTCCAGGTGCCCTCTGCCTCCAGGTGCCCTCTGCCCCACCCTGTGCAGTGCCCTCCCACATGGGGTAAGGATGGCCTGTGCACCCAATAGAGTGTTGTAGAAATTACACTGCAGTTGTCTCATTCTCATTTTAAGGAATGTCAGGAACTCCACGAGATAATACATGGTTATTGTTACCTTACTCTTTTGTGGATGATTCACTGTAGGATAGATGTGCTGTTGCTATCCCAAATTCAGACTCGTGTGTCCAATGCACAGCTAAAGCCAAATCCTGAGACACTGCGACTAAGAGACAGAGAAAGCTGTATTTGATTTGGCCAAAGTGAGAGGATGGGAGAGCAAGATCTGTCAAATCTGTCTTTCCCCAGGAAACAGAAGTCATAAGATTTTGTGTGACGAGGCTTCCAGTCAAGATGGAAGCACAGGGCTTGCCTCTTCCCACAACCACATCAAAAGTACAACTAAAACAGAGAACAACCATCACTTAGAATCATCAGAAATGGAGTTGAATAGAAGTCTGGCAACTACAAAATTAAAGAAACCACATCCATCAAGACTGGTAGAAGGGACAACAGTAGGAGAATGGGCTGGTTTCTCACATGCATGTGATGGATAAAAATTTGAGATGGATGTCTCAGGAGCAGGCAAGCCAACCCCACACCAGGCACCACAGCCCAGGGCTACCGTGCCGGGAAGATAAGTCCCCACAATTTCTGGATGCAAAAACCAGTGGGGATTGAGTTGGTGGAAGAAACTTCTGGAGCCCCAAGCAGTTCCTCTTAAAGAACCCACACATGGACTCGCTTACTCAGACTCACTCCCTCTGAGCTCCAGTGCCTGAGTAGCAGCTTGAAGGATACCAGTGGTGTACTGGGAGAGGCTGAAGTGTCTGACATCAGGGTGAGCAGAGTCCGTTGTCCCTTTTCTGAGCCCTCCCTCTGAAGAGCCATGAAGCTCGCATTCTGGTGCTATATTTGAGACTCCATCAACCTGGCTAACACTGTTTGACCTACCTTGGGGATCCCCAGAGACACTGCCCACCCAAATTATAGGCCCACCCAAGTTGCTTTTCTGTATGAATGGCTGGTCTTGGTTCATGCTTCACAACCTCCTAACTCATATCAAACAAACAATACTTGGCCTCAGTGAGCTCTAGGCCAGGTACTAACAGCAGCCAGATTAGTTTCACAGCTTGGCTTTACCTGGGAATCTCTCTAAGCCTAACCTTCTCAGATTGCTTTATAGCTCAGTCAGGGTGGCCCTGAGCAAAACACAGGTGGGTGCTGACCTTGGCCTGGCCCACCTGGGAAACCCCAAAGCCTGTGTACCCAGCGAATGGCTACAGACCACTTCAGAGCACTGCCACCCTGTCCCTGCACAGCTGATCCTTTACGGAGGGCAGAGGTTGGTGGTAAGTGGTCACAGCCAGTCCTTGCAGCTGACTGGCCTGGGTAAATCTTTCCCATTGATCTGCCAACAGCAACCAAGTTTCAACTACGAGGAGGGCGTACTCATGCCACATAAAGGGCATTCCTGGAATACCTAGCTTGGGTGATGGGGGTGGCTGTGCCACTGGATCCTTTGGGCCCCTACTACATTAGGGCACACTAGCAAGACACAGACCCAAAGCAGGTCTACCTAATACATATAAACAAACACAGGGATGCTGCCTAAATGAGGAGACCAAAAAACAAACAAACAAACAAACAAAAAAACCATGGCCCAAATGAAAGAACAGATCAAAATTTCAGGAAAAGAGCTAAATGAAATGGAACAATCTATCAGATGCAGAGTTCAAAACACTGGTTATAAGGATGCTAAAGGAACTTAGTGAGGACCTCAGCAGCATAAAATAGATCCAGTCAGAAACCAAGGAATCACTAACTGAAATAAAGAATAATTTACAGGGAAACAACAGTAGAGTGAATGAGGCTGCAATAAAATCAATGAGTTGGAACATAAGGAAGCAAAAAACAACCAATCAGAAAAACAAGAAGAAAAAAGAATCCCCCAAAATGAAGGTAGTATAAGCAGCATCTGGGACAACTTCAAGAGGTCCAACTTTGCCATCATAGGGGTGCCAGAAGGAGAAGAGAAAGAGCAATAAATTGGAAATCTATTTGAAAAATAATGGAAGAAAACTTCCCTAATTTGGCAAAGAAAATAGACATGCAAGTCCAGGAAGCAAAGAGAGTCCCAACTGAGTTGGGCCCGAAGAGGACCACGCCAAGACACATCATAATTAAAATGTCAAGGGTTAAAGATAAAGAAAGAATCTTACAAGCATCAAGAGAAAAACAGGGAGTTGCCTACAAAGGAGTTCCTATAAGACTATCAGCTGATTTCTCCAAAGAAACTTTGCAGGCAAGAAGAGACTGACAAGAAGTATTCAAAGTCATGAAAAACAAAGACATACAACCAAGATTAATCTATCCGGCAAAGCTATCATCTAGAATGGAAGAGCAGATAAAGTGCTTCTCAGACAAGGTAAAGGAGTTCATCATCAACAAGCTATTATTACATGAAATGTTAAAGGGATTTATTTAAGAAAAAGAAGATCAAAACTATGAACAGTACAATGACAACAAACTTACAACTATCAACAACTGAATCTAAAAAATAAAAACAAAAACAAACTAAGCAAGCAACCAGAACAGAAACAGAATCATAGGAATGGAGACCATTTGGAGGGTTATCAGCTGGGAGGGAGAGGGAGAGAAAGGGGGAAATGGTGCAGGGATTAAGAAGCATAATTGGTAGGAACAAAATAGACAGGAGGATGTTAAGGAAAGGGAGAAGCCGAAGAACTTACGCGCATGACCCATGGACATGAACTAAGAGGGGAAGGATTGCTGGAGGGAAGGGGCATACCGAGTGGAGTGGGGCAAAGGGAAAATTTGGGACAATTATAGTAACATAAGAATAAAATATACTTAAAAAAACATTTTGGACTTCAAACCAAGATGGAGGCTTATGTAGACACACTGTGCCTCCTCACACAACCAAAAGAGGAAAAACAACAATTTAAAAAAAACAGCCAGATCTGACATAAAATTGAACTGAGTGGAAGTCCAACAACCAAGGAGTTAAAGAAGACACGTTCATCCAGACCAGTAAGTGGGGAGGAGCCGGGTGGAGAGCGCACGGCTAGACGGCAGTTTGTGGAGCAGTACCGGCAACACTCCAGCTGCCAGTAGAGACCTGTGGTGGGCTCACTTGGCCAAAACATGGCTGGCCTACCAGGACCCAGTGGGGCCAAGACTGGTGGGGGCTGGCCTACCCGGACCCAGTGGGGCCGAGACTGGTGGGCCGGGTGGTCCCTCAGTGGCGCACAGATAAACCAGGAGAAAAAGCTGGGGAGTGGAGCAGACCACGCAAACCACCATCGAGGGGAAATAAAGCCTCAAACCACCGACTGAAGACACCTGTGGGGGTTGAGGCGGCAGCGAGAGGAACTCCCAGCCTCACAGGAGAGTTCATTGGAGAGACCCACAGGGACTTGGAACTATTCGAGCCCATCCACCCACCCCAGAGCCAGCAAAGAAGGGCCCAACTTGCTTGTGGGTAGCGGCTGAAGTGCGGAGAGTGGGGCAAGGGCCATTGTTCTCTCAAGACCCGCCTCCACAGGCTTCATCACAACACAACGACATGGGTTGCCTCACTCCCACAGACAGCTTCACAACACAATGACGTGGATTACCCCTCCCTGTGAACACCTAAGGCTCTGCCCCTTAAAGTAGCAGGCTCACTGAGAAAAAAAAAAAAATGGCTCAAATGAAAGAACAGATCAAAGCTCCAGAAAAAATAAACTAAGGGACGAAGAGATAGCCAACTTATCAGATGTACAGTTCAAAACACTGGTAATCAGGATGCTCACAGGATTGGAAGAAAGATGGTTGCAATTAGTTGAACAAATGAAGGATATGATAAAGGAAATGAGGGGAAATGTGCAGGGAACCAATAGGGATGAAAAGGAAATTGGGACTCAAATCAATGGAGTGGATCAGCAGAAAGGAAAAAACATCCAACTAGAAAAGAATGAAGAAACGAGAATTCAAAAAACTGAGCAGAGGCTTAGGAAACTCCAGGACATCTTTAAACATACCAACATCCAAGTCATAGGGGTGCCAGAAGGAAAAGAGGAAGACCAAGGGATTGAAAACTTATTTGAATAAATAATGAAGGAGAACTTCCCCAAGCTGGCGAAGGAAATAGACTTCCAGGAAATCCAGGAAGCTCAGAGAGTCCCAAAGAAGTTGGACCCCAAGAGGAACACACCAAGGCACATCATAATTATGTTACCCAAGATTAAAGATAAGGAGAGAATCTTAGAAGCAGCAAGAGAAAAGGAGACAGTTCCCTACAAAGGAATTCCCATAAGACTGTAAGCTGATTTCTCAAAAGAGACCTTGCAGGCAAGAAGGGGCTGGAGAGAAGTATTTCAAGTCATGAAAGGCAAGGACCTACATCCAAGAATACTCTATCCAGCTAAACTCTTATTTAGAATGGAAGGGCAGATAAAGTGCTTTTCAGATAAGGTCAAGTTCAAGGAGTTCATTATCACCCAACCTTTATTATATGAAATATCAAAGGGATTTATATAAGGCATGGAGGGGTATCAACAGCGGAGTGGTAGGGGGAGAGAGGGGGAAAAGATGCAGAGAATAAGTAGCATAAATGGTAGGTAGAAAGCAGACAGGGGGAGGTTAAGAATAGTATAGGAAATGTAGAAGCCAAAGAACTTATGTGTATGACCCATGGACAAAAACTAAAGGGCAGGGAATGGGGGGGCGGCGGTGTGGGGGCAGAGGGGAAGAAAGGGGAGAAAATGGGACAACTGTAATAGCATAATCAATAAAATATATTTTAAAAAATTATTTTGTGTGTCTTGTGAGTCAAGAGAGGGGGAGTTTCAGGGAACTGATAGGAAATGCAACCAGACTCCTTGGCATCAGTAGCTGGTTGCAATTTTCATAAAGGCATTCATTCCTTCTGCAAAACAAACCCATACTCCTTGTGACCATGGGTTACCTCCTCCTGCCTGACACAGAAACAGTACATCAGCAACTTCATCACATATGAAAACAAGGGGTGCTGGGCAGGAAGAATGAAGATTCTGCAAAATACTTCATAATTGCGAATCAGTGATGTGATCTTTAAAGCAAAAGGCAGAAGAAACTAGACATCTTGTGACCATTGCCATTGTTTCAACCATCATTTTTGTGATTAAATAGCTACATTTTTCTATTATTTCAGGCAAAGTGTACTTTTAAACATTTCTGCTGGAAGTTGCTTTCCAGACAAGCC
>PVJI01024484.1:0-13911 GCA_004026765.1 Micronycteris hirsuta
GTGGTTCCTGAAGACCCTTCTCCCCATTGTCCCCTCCCCCCTTCCCTCTGGCCACTGTCAGACTGTTGTTAATTTCAATGTCTCTGGTTATGTTTTTCTTGCTTTTTTCTTTGTTGATTATGTTCCAGTTAAAGGTGAGATCGTATGGTATTTGTTCCTCACCGCCTGGCTTACTTCACTTAGCATAATGCTCTCCAGTTCCATCCATGCTGTTGCAAAGGGTATAAGCTCCTTCTTCCTCTCTGCTGCGTAGAATTCCATTGTGTAAATGTACCATAGGTTCTTGATCCACTCATTTGTATATTGGCACTTAAGGTTGTTTCCAGCACTTGGCTATTGTGAATTGTGCTGCTGTTTTATTGTGCTTTGTTGTTGTTAGGTGAAGGTTTATCATGTTATTTCCTCCCATCAAAAGCAATGAGATTCTTGAAAGCTAAAAGTAATGTAAAGATCTAAAAGGATAACAACCCCTTCTCAGGCCCATGCTGAGAACTCATGGACACCCCTAATAGACCCAGCCCTGGCTCCTGACTTACAGTACAGTAGCAGCTTCTATGATAAAGAGTAGAATACAAATGCAGCATTAATTCATTTCTTCAATACTTTGGCCCTTCTCCCATGTTAACCAAGTTTAATGTTAGATTAGAAAATGTGCAGCTTGGGATCCCACAGAGTCCCATTGATTTGGTTTTGGAGTTAGGTACACAGGTGGAAGTGTGCATTTCAAGAAATTATCATGTGGTCATCACCTAAATTATCATATAGCCCTAAAGGCCTGAAAGATGCATACCCCTACTTCACCAGAAATTATTCCACCTCTTGCTTTGCTTTTGGGAACTTTGGATTTGAGGCTAAATGCGCAGGTACTGCCTGGGTTCCTCCTGCCCTCTGTCATCTGCTACCATATTTGGACATTCTCCATTTTTGAGCAGAGAAGGTGAGCATAGTTGTGGGAACTCAGACTTTTTTAGGCTCATATCTGGGTAGCACAAGAAGAGACTTTGTCAAAGCCAGCTGACCCAGTAGGCCAATAGATGAAGGTGGATTCCTCATGTGCAGTTTCGAGTAGTGATTATTTATTTCCATGTGACAAAGGTTTGGAATGTGTGAGAGGCCCCAACCACCCTAAGTGGGCTTAAGTGGGAACAATGCTATGACCATTTCCTTCTATCAGGCACCATTTTCAACAATGAGCTCTGGAAAATAAGAACAAAGCACTTAAACATGGCTGTCTAGTTTTACATCCTCAAAATACAAAAATGTGACACCCACTAAGATGTATTATTTTTAAAAAACAGAAAATAACAAATATTAGCAAGCATGTGAAGAAACTGGAAACAATGTGCATTGTTAGTGGGATTTATAGATTGGTGCAGCTACTGCAGAATACAGTATGGAGGTTCTTCAAAAAAGTTAAACATAGAATATACCATATGACCCAACAATTCTGAAGAGGTATCTGTTCAGCAATGTTCACAGAAGCATTGTTCACAATAACCTACAAGTGGAAACAACCCAAGTGCCCATCAACTGGTGAATGGATAAACAAAATGCAACATGTCTATATTACAGAATATTATTCAGCTTTTAAAAGGAAGGAAATCCTGACACATACACATGAGGATGAACTATGAGGATATTATATGTTCAGTAAAATAAGCCAGATACAAAAATGCAAATACTGTACAAGTGCACATCTGTCAGGTCCGTAGAGTAATCAAATTTATAAGAACAGAAAGCTGAATGGTGGGTGCCAGGGGCTGTGGGGGAGGGAGAATGGAGAGTTATTGTTTAATGGGGACAGAGATTCAGTTTGGGATGATGATAAAGTTCTGGAGATGGAGGATGGTGATGACTGCACAACATAGTGAATGTACTTAATGCCATGGAGCTGTGCACTTAAAATGGTTCAAAATGGTCCTGGCTGGTGTGGCTCAGTAGATTGAGTGCTGGCCTGTGAACCAAAGGGTTGCCAGTTCAATTCCCGTCCAGGACACATGCCTGGTTTGCAGGCCAGGTCCCCAGTAGGCGGCATGCGAAAGGCAACCACACATTGAAGTTTCTATCCCTCTCTTTCTCCCTCTGTTCCCCTCTCTAAAAGTAAATAAATAAAATCTTTTAGAGACTTCCGGCAAGATGAAGGCGTAGGTAGACACACTGTGCCTCCTCACACAACCAAAAGAGGAAAAACAGCAATTTAATTAAAAACAGCCAGATCTGACAGAAAATCGAACTGAGTGGAAGTCCGACAACCAAAGAGTTAAAGAAGACACAATCATCCAGACCGGTAAGCGGGGCTGAGCTGGGTGGAGAGCGCGTGGCGAGCAGGGCGGTGAGAGCTCAGCAAGACGGCGGTTTGTGGAGCGGTACTGGCAGTGCTGCAGATGCTGGGAGAGACCTGCGGCCGGCGTGCCTGACCAAAACGCGGCCAGCACCTGGCCCACCTGGACCCAGCGGGGCCGAGATTGGTGGACCAGGCGGGTCCTCATTCGCGTGCAGATAAACCAGGAGAAAAAGCGGGGAGCGAAGCAGACGGAGCAGCAACCCACCAACGCGGGGAAATAAAACCTCAAACCACCGATTGAAAACACCTGTGGGGGTTGAGGCGGTGGTGGGAGGAACTCCCAGCCTCACAGGAGAGTTCACTGGGGAGACCCACAGGGACTTGGAACTGTGCAGGCCTGCCCACTCACCCCAGAGCCAGCACAGAAGGGCCCAACTTGTTTGTAGGTGGCAGTGTAGGTGCGGAGGGTGGAGCAAGCACCATTGTTCTCTCAGGACCCACCCCCACAGGCTGCATCACAACACAATGACGTGGGTTGCCCCACCCTGGTGAACACCTAAGGCTCTGCCCCTTAAAGTAACAGGTGCACTGAGGAAAAAAATGGCCCAAATGAAAGAACACATCAAAGTTCCAGAAAAAATATAACTAAGTGACAAAGAGATAGCTAACCTATCAGATGCACAGCTCAAAGCACTGGTAATCAGGATCCTCACAGGATTGGAAGAAAAATGGTCGCAATTTCTTGAAAAAGTAAAGGATAATACAGAGGAAATGAGGGGAAATCTGCAGGGAACCAATAGGGATGAGAAGGAAACTGGGACTCAATTCAACGGAGTGGACCAGCAGAAAGAAAAAACATCCAACCAGAAAAGAATGAAGAAACAAGAATTCAAAAAACTGAGGAGAGGTTTAGGAACCTCCAGGACATCTTTAAACGTCCCAACGTCTGAGTCATAGTGGTGCCAGAAGGAGAAGAGGGAGACCAAGGGACTGAAAACTTATTTGAACAAATAATGAAGGAGAACTTCCCCAAGCTGGTGAAGGAAATAGACTTCCAGGAAGTCCAGGAAGCTCAGAGAGTCCCAAAGAAGTTGGACCCAAAGAGAAACACACCAAGGCACATCATAATGACATTACCCAATATTAAAAATAAGGAGAGAATCTTAGAAGCAGCAAGAGAAAGGAGGACAGTTACCTACAAAGGAATTCCCAGAAGACTGTCAGCTGATTTCTCAAAAGAGACCTTACAGGCAAGAAGGGGCTGGAGAGAAGTATTCCAAGTCATGAAAGGCAAGGACCTACATCCAAGAATACTCTATCCAGAAAAGCTATCATTTAGAATGGAAGGGCAGATAAAATGCTTCTCAGATAAGGTCAAGGTCAAGGAGTTTATCATCACCCAGCCTTTATTATATGAAATGTTAAAGGGATTTATATAAGGTAGGGGGGATATCAACAGGGGAGTGGTAGGGGGAGAGAGGGGGAAAAGGTGCAGAGAATAAGTAGCATAAATGGTTGGTAGAAAACAGACAGGGGGAGGTTAAGAATAGTATAGGAAATGTAGAAGCCAAAGAACTTATGTATATGACCTACGGACAAAAACTAAAAGGCAGGGAATTGGGGGCGTGGGGACGGAGGGGAAGAAAGGGGGAAAATGGGACAACTGTAATAGCATAATCAATAAGATATATTTAAAAAATAAAATAAATATTTTAAAAATGGTTCAAAATGGCATATTTTACCACAATAAATAAAAGAAAACTTGAAGTTTTAAAATACTCATTAATCCTGTCATAACCAAGAACAGCATTTTTCAAATAACATTAACCCCTGATTTAAAGGTGGCAGCAAGCTGAGCTGCCTGCCTGTTTTCTTTTGGAGAGATGAGCAGTATTGACTGCAAATACACTCATCATTTGTGTGGGCCTGCTGGGTGTTCTGGATGTCTTAGTGAAATACATGCATGTTAAATACTCAAGATAGGGTTCCTGTGCATAGCCTTAGAAATAACTTTCTTGGCAAATTGAACACAATTTCTGTCTTTTTTTGTGTGTGTGCGTTTTGGATAAAATGTGGGTGGGGGAAAAAGAAATGACCACACAGGAGGGGACATTATCTCTACTTCTGAATGGAATAAGAAATCCCACTTGAATAAGGGGGCTAAGTAGTAATAGAAAAAATACAATTAAAAAAATTAAAAAAAGAAGCTCCACTCGCTTCGTTCGTTCCCTAGTGCATCTTCAAATCTGGAAACACTAGGATGACTCAAGTTTACTGATCTATATAAAAGCCAACAAAATAATGTCAGGTACTTCTTGTATGTGACTAGCTTTCTATGAAAATTTTCCCTCTGGAGCAAGTGCTAGGCCCTTGTGTAAAGTTCTGGAAAGGTTAAGGATCTGAACAACAATAAGAACCAGCTTCCAAGGCCTTGACACTGGCATTCAAAGTAGAAAGCAAGAACCTCTGACCAGTGCCGTAATACCTTTTGGAAAGCTGACACACCTGGTCATTGTGTCCCTACTCATATCCCAGGTCCCAAGACCTTTGGTTTCTGCCTTTCAAGGCTTAGTGATGTCCACTTTTTAATCGGAGTTAGTTTTTTGTTTGCACCACAGTTTATAGAAGACTTCTCGGGCACACAAAGATGTCTTATCTAGCCCTGTAAATGTGAACTGAGTGAATGGACCCTTTGGAAGAATGCAGGAAGGGATGCACTGATAAATGAATTGCATCTGCTAGCCTTTGCAAAATTAAGCTCTTGAAACTCTTTTGAGTGCTTTAGAGTAATTATTGATTTAAACAAAACTCCTAGTCTTCAAGGTCTAGAGGCTGATGAACTCATGTTCTGCCATTGGGCCGAAGGGAGGACTCTGCATCTGCACATAGGACCTCCACCTCCTGATCATTACACATTTTTCTGTTTTATTTGGGGCTTGTCCTTCTACAGCACTAGGAAAACACTTGCCTACCATTCTACAAGTGTGATATCTGAATACATGTGATTTCTTCAATCTCCAACAAATACACAGTTGTATCCCTGTAGTGCTAATTTGCACAGGTTGTTCTGTTATGGTGGTGATGGTAGTTTCATACATTTTAGAAGAACAAAAAAAGACATCTGGTTGCCATTTCACATACCACAGTAACAGCAGCACATGATATAAGAAAAGCAAAAAAAAAAAAGCTGGCTTAGAAATTCAGGTCACTAATTGCACTGCTTGTTCCCAATTAAGAATCATTTATACCCCTGGCTGGTGTGGCTCAGTAGATTGAGCATAAACCTGTGAACTGAAAGGTCACCGGTTTGATTCCGGGTCAGGGCACATGTTGGGGGCATGCAAAAGGCAACGAATCAATGTTTCTCTCCCTCTCTTTGTCCCTCCCTTCCCCTCTCTCTAAAAATAAAATACAAATAAAATCTTTTTAAAAAATAATCATGTATGCCACTTTGGGGAAGCACCAATACTCCTAACATAAATCAATCGATTTCAGTCAGTCCTGAGAGTAGTCAATGATCTTCACTTACACACAGTTCTTTCTTCTTTTTCTCCTTCTTCTGACTAGCACAGTATTAAGTGAATATGTTTTGAAGGCTGTTCAGCAGATGTTTTTCTCTTTTCAGTCTTAAAATATAATATAATGCCATTTGGTTGTATTTGCATAAGCTGCCACCATTAGTTAAGGAAATTTTAAAAAAAGATTAACAGGTTTATTTCACTAGTTCACGAGCACAGATTTTTATATCCTTTGTGGAGATGATCTTCCAGGGGTTTTGATTTTGATTTGTTTGTTTTTGTAATTTTGACAACTATATAGTCTCTTTTATTTGCTTTATTAACTTCTTGTTTGAAAGTGTGTTCTTCAGTAGAATAATTACATCACAAGGAGATTCCTTACCACCATCGCCCCTTTGATATACAGATAAAAGGAGCAGAATGTGATGGAAAAGGGAAGACTCTGGCAATGGCGTTGACCAACCATGTTGATTTCCTTTAAACTTACATAGATCTAGAATAGTGCAGATCTGTTCTATCTGGCTCTTTCTTCAGCAGCTTGTTGGCAGGACAGAACTTCTGAGCTCTATTGATACATTATTACCTCATATTGCAAAAAATAAGACTGTAACAGAGGACTCATTCCTTGGTTTAAAAAACAACAACAACAAAACAAACCTATGTTAGTTTGCTTGTGGAGTGATTGCATGGCCTGGAAACTTACCAGACCCCTATTAAGTCTGTTGCAAGCAGGAAATCTGCTTGTGACTTAGAGCTAGACTGATATCCAGTTTACGGTTTTGAATTCGTCTCCATGCTTCATTTTTTGAGACAAATTACAAAATCTTGTTGTTGATCAATAATTTAGTCCATTATGATCCCCAAGACTTTAGAGCACTTTAGAGATTTGAAGAAAATGATGTTCCCACCGAATCTTTCCTCTCCTGTCCAGCTCTTTGCCCTATTCCCAGTTGCTTGCCTCTGAACTGAGCACAGGATATTGGAATAAGGCCCTCTGTGTGGATAAAGCTCTGACCAAAATGCTGCAGGTACATCCACCCTGCACAGAGGAGAGCAGGAGTTCATTTCCACTGTTCTCACTGATACCGTTTGTTTCTGCCCCACCCCTAAGTCTCACTTGCAACAGTGGTAGCTACATATCCCATCTTCCTTGCCTGAGATCATTGTCCAGGCAAACTACAGCTTCTAAGTTTCCCCTCCCAAAAGAGGTTCCTGAAGGCTAAGTATTTCTCTGTAACCCTACACGTGATTGACTCATATTTATTTCCAACTTTTTTGGTAGATGAAGTTTTTGATATAATATTGGACTAGGGACTGAGAAAGAATGAATTCTCATGATTGTTTATAAAGCTCTCAGCATGCTACTCAGCAACACCTCTTACAGGTTTTTAATTTTTTTGTTTACAGTTGTCACCTCTGAAATCAAATCTTGACTTTCTGGTATGTTCTTGGACTTTTCAAGGAATTTAAAAATTCAGGGGCTTGGTGCCAATAATTGCTTTTAGGGGCTAGCACTGCCTAGTTTCTATAGATGAATTCCAGTTTGGATCATCAATTTTTTTCTTCAGAGAAACCCACAAAGTGCATATTCAAATTTGCTCTGGAATTGAATATGATCTAGAAATCCCTAATGTTCTTAATCTAGGTTATTGATTTTAAAAAATGCACAATATATCATATTCAACTAATGCAAAATAGAACATTTAAGAGCTTGAGTCCCACACTTGTGATCTGAATGAGGAGCCCCAGATTGAGGTATTTGACCTGCACTAGATGCATTTGCTGGAGCACATTGTACAGACAGATTAGGTTTGTTGGATTTCTCTTTAAATGAACTGGTCTGTGGATAAAGGAACATGACTCAAGGTTGAGTGGGATTCAACAGACCCCATTGCTTTATCATCAGAAATGGGATCTCCTCATTGTGAGGCTGGAGGTATAATGCAATCCTTATGAACTCAAGAGGTCTGAGAGGCCAAGCTAGCTTCTTTATCAGTTGAAATGTGTTGAGTCGCCAAGTAGTAGAAAAACCAATCCACACTGTTTTAAACAATAAAATGAACTTACTGAGCCTGTAAGTGGAAGTCCAGCAGTTGGGCAGACTTCAGGAATACTTTGAATCAACAGCTCAACAGTGTGACCAAAAATGTTTCCAGCTGTCAAGTCTGCCTTCCCTAGGATCAGCTTCATCCTAAGGCTGGCTCCCCCTAGTGGACACACAATAGCTGCCAGCAATTCCTGGGGCTACAAGCTTTCTCCTGCCCTCAGGCAAGGGAGCAGGAAAAAGAGTTGCTTCCAAAAGCTCTGTCAAAAGAGTAAGGAAGCTTCTTTCTCAGAAACCCACAGGAACTTTGGGTGTAGTAGCTTGAATTAATCGCATGCTGCTTCTGGCTGAACTAAGTTAAGTGCTTCAACCTCTCTAGAACCCTTGGTGGAGACAGGTTTCCCCAAAGCATATAGGTAGCATAAGGCAAGTGAGGTGACCTGAATGAAAACTGGGAAAGGCACCAAGAGAAGGAAGGCTAGATGTTGGCTAAGCAACCAACTATATTTGCTACAATCAACCTCTTTGGCCATCCACATACTTACTCTCTCTCCTTCTAATGCATATGCCTCTCAAAATGCCCACTCCATATAAAATCTATTTACTCACTTCCCAAGTTGGTTCAGCTCCAATCTAGAAACTCCAGGTAACATGCTGCCCTCTCAATTTGGTCACAACATAACTCCTCGTGTTCCATGGACCTCTGGCCACCATGCTCATCTCAGCAGAGAAAGGGCAGGAGTACAGGAAAGAACAAACAACTCTCTTTTTAGCAAGGGAAAGCTGGAAAGCAACACACAGTAGTCATTGACCCAACATTCAGATCATACCCTGCTTGACAGGGTCAAGTGCTCCTTCCTTCTCTGAGACTCAGTCTCCTTTTCTGTATGAAGAGAGGGTTGAATTAAATCAGTACTTCTTGCTTGAGTATGAGCTGGAGGGCTCGTTAAAGTACAGATTACTAGGTTTCACCCCCAGAGTTTCTGATTCAGTAGGTCAGGAAGGGGCCCAGAAATTTACATTTCTAACAGGTTTCCAGGGGATGCTGATTCTCCAAGAGCCCCCACTTTGAGAACCTCTGGTGTAGATGACTCCTACCTCCTAAGGGCCCTTCTGATTCTGACATTTAGGACTGAGTTTTCTCAGCACTCTCTTCTTCTACTTGCAACAGATTGATTTATAAATGGGACATACCCAACTCTACCACGTGAACAGCTAAAAACATTTTGGAGCTCCTGCTTTGGTTTGTAATCTAATTTTCAACAAACAAAATTGAAAGCAAAAGATGCCAAGGGATGCAAGAAAGTTAACAATTTCCTTGAATTTAACAAGTTAGGAACAGAAATATGAATATTGTTCATTCATCCTCGCAGTCCCTATCCACTGTAGCATGGCCTTCTTTGTGATGACTCTATGTGACTCCAGAAAGCAGCCTTTTTTCATGGAAAACCCATATTCTTAGGCCTCATTTTGCAAGTATTCTCTCTGTATAATCTGAGTATCCATCGGGTCTTAGAATAGGAGTGGCACTGGGTAAAACTTTGGTGGATATAACATTGATTTGGGAATTTAGGTAATTTTATGCCCACAGCTCTTCACCTAGCCAACTTCTATTCATCCTTTAGATCACTCCCTGAAGCTTAGTTGCCCCAAGATGCTTCCTCTAACCATACACCCTCCCCAGCCTAAGTTGGATTCTCCTGTTATTTTTCTCTAGCTATCAGTAATATTCTCATATATCACTTATTAATCGGTATTGCAAATTCTTGTTTAAGCACATTTCCATTATATGAATGTGCCGGCCCTAAGAGGGCAAGGACAATATCCACCTTGTCCACCAATGTTATCAGAGCACAGGGTCTGGATCATGATAGGTGTTTATAAAAGATGTGTTGTGTGACTGCTATCATATGCAGACTGAAGAGTTTCCAGCCACAGTATTTTATTACGATGGAGAATGATTGAACAATCTACACTATATAATGTACAAAGTTGAGTGCTCCAAAAGAACAAAACAGACAAGTCCTCAGAAGAAACAAACACACTGATGGAGAATTCCAATCTCCCTGGCAACTACAGCCAACTCTTTCATAGCCCCACACCTCCTCTCTGTGAACCTGGTACATTAAGGGATCAGGATATCTCCCTACATACTGGTCACCCAAGATCTCCTCCCTCTAAGCAGTAACCTCTTGAGCACTCACATCCCTCCTCTACCACACCCATACAATGTGTGTATAGGAACTTAGGTGAAGACAATAGAGGCTTTTCCAATCAATGCACAGTATGCCCCAGACAGCAGGGCGTAGACAGCAGATATAGGTGAACCCCCCATTTTTGTAAGAGCAATGGAAGTTAAGCAAGGCCATGAAATAACTGGCCTGGAGAAACTGCTTATGTCTCTTGACTTCTGGCTCATACTCCGAGCTCATGCATTCTGAACCATGAAGCAGGGAGGCAGCCTCAGATCTGAGAATTGGATATGAGCTTCACACACTCTATAGTTTATCACAATTGCTGTAACTCTTTGCTATTAAAAATTATAATTAAAGCAAGCCCAACCAAACACTTAAAATAATTTATTTAGAGAAGGCAGATTATTTATTACAAAGTTTGCAAACTAACTTTGTGAAGTATATCCTACATATGTGTACTCTGAAGACTGCTTAAGTTTAATGTAACTAATCAATTCCAATTTCATTCAATGGTTACACATCAGAAAGGATGTCAATTTGGCCAGGCACAATGTTTACCCTTATTATGTCTTTTTGGTTCTCAGTGCTGGCCTTCTTCCTTTGAAACAGACCCATAATCTACCCATTTGCTGGGTTACAAGGCCCTAATGAGGGAGACAGAGCAGTATGGTGAAAACCAGAACCTTCTCCATAGGGCACAGTGCTGTGCTGACTGAGGACTCTTGAACTTGGGAAGGTGGAGACAGTCAGAAACCTCAATTACATCCCAAGTTAGCCAGTAATCCTAGGAGAGTAGATTGTCTGGGGTGTCCACACAACTGGCATTGCCTTCTTTTTTTTTCTTTCTTTTTTTTATTGTTGTTCTATTATAGTTGTTCCCATTTTCCCCCATTGCTCTCCCCTGCCCCACCTGCCTCCTCTCCCACAGTCAATCCCCACCCTGTTGTCCATTCCATGGGTCATTGACACTTGCTCTTTAACTAGACCCTTCCCCCTATTCCCTCCCTTATCACCTTCCCCGCCCCTCCCCTCCCCTCTGGTTCTATTTTGATAGTTTGTTTGGTTCATTAGGTTCCTGTTATAGGTGAGATCATGTGGTATTCATCTTTCACTACCTGGCTCATAATACTCTCCAGTTCCATCCATGCTGTTGCGAAAGGTAGAAGCTCCTTCTTTCTTTCTGCTGCACAGTATTCCATTGCATAAATGTACCATAGTTTTTTCATACACTCATTTAGTGATGTGCATTTAGGCTGTTTCCAGCACTTGGATATTGCTGCTATGAAAACTAAGGTGCATAGGTTCTTTTGGACTGGTGTTTCAGGATTCGTAGGTCATATTTCCAGCAATGAAATCACTGGGTCAAAAGGCAGTTTTGTTTTTAATTTTTTGAGGAAGTTCTTTACTGTTTTCCACAGTGGCAGCACCAGTCTGCATTCCCACCAACAGTGCACTAGGGTTCCCTTTTCTCTACCACCTCGGCAGCACTTGTAATTTGTTGATGTATTAATGAGGCCATTTTGAACCCTGTGAAGAGATATCTCATTGTGGTTTTAATTTACATCTCTCTGATGGCTAGTGATGCTGAGCATCCTTTCATATGTCTCTGGGCCCTCTGTATGTCCTCCTTGGAGAAGTGTCTGTTCAGATCTTTTGCCCATTTTTTAATTGGGTTGTTTGTCTTCCTAGAGTGGAGTCATGTGTGTTCTTTATAATATTCAGAGATCAAACCCTTGTCCAATGTATCACTGGCAAATATGTTTCCCCATATGATTGGTCCCCTTTTCATTTGCTGATGTTTTCTTTAACTGGGGAGAAGTTTTTAATTTGATGTAGTCCCATTTGTTTGTTTTTTTTTCCTTTAAATCTCTTGCCTTAGAGGATGTATCGGTGAAAATATTGATGCATGGCCTATCTGAACTTTTATTGCCCATGTTTTCCTCTAAGAATTCGATGGTGTTGTGCCTTATGTTTAAGTCTTTTATTCATTCTGAGTTTATTCTAGTGTATGCTGTAACTTGGTGGTCGAGTTTCAGTATTTTTGCATGTAGCTGTCCAGATCTCCCAACACCATTTGTTGAAGAAGTAATTTTTACTCCATTTTAGGCTTCTGCCCCCTTTGTTGATTATTAATTGACCATAGAAACTAGGGTTTCATTCTGTTTTCTCTATTGTGTTCCATTGGTCTATGTGTCTGTTCTTATGCCAGTACCAGACTGCTTTGATTACAGTGGCCTTGTAATACAGTTTGATATCAGGTATTGTGATCCCTCCCAGTTTGTTCTTCTTTCTCAAGATTACTGAGGCTATTCAGAGTCTTTTTTGGTTCCACATAAATTTTTGAAATAGTTGTTCTAGATCTATGAAATATGCCATTGGTATTTTAATAGGGATTGCATTGAATCTATACATTGCTTTGGGTAGTATGGACATTTTGATGATGTTAATGTTTCTATTTCATGAATACAGTACATACTTCCATTTGTTTGTATCTCCTTTAATTTCTTCAGTGTTCTATAGCTTTCTGAGTACAAGTCTTTTACCTCTTTGGTTAAATTTATTCCTAGGTACTTTATTTTTCTTGTTGCTATAGTAAATGGGATTTTTTTCCTAGTTTCTGTTTCTGATATTTCCTTGTTGGTGTATAAAAATGCCTTCAATTTATGAATATTGACTTTATATCCTTCTACTTTGCCAAATTCACTTATTAGGTTGAGTATGTTTTTGGTGGAGTTTATTAAGGTTTTCTATGCACACTATAATGTTGTCTGCAGATAATGACACTTTTACTTCCTCCTTTCCAATTTGATGTATTTTATTTCTTTTTCTTGTCAGATCACTGTGGCTAGGACTTCCAATACTATGTTGAATAAAAGTGGTGAAAGCAGACATCCTTGTCTTGTTGCTGATATTAGGGGGAAAGCTTTTAGCTTTTGTCCATTGAATATGATGTTGGCTGTAAATTTCTCATATATGGCCTTTGTTACATTGAGGTATGCTCCTTCTATTCCCACTTTGCTGAACGCTTTTATCATAAATGGGTGCTGTACTTTATCAAACGCTTTTTCAGTATCTATTGATATGATCATGTGATTTTTGTCTTTCATTTTGCTCATGTAGTGTATTACATTTATTGATTTGAGAATATTGTACCATCCTTGCATCCCTGGGATGAATCCCACTTTATCGTGGTGAATAATATTTTTAATGTACTGCTGGATCTGATTTGCCAATATTTTGTTGAAGATTTTATCATTTATGTTCATCAGCAATATTGTCCTGTAGTTTTCTTTCTTTGTTGTGTCTTTACCTGGTCTTGGAATGAGGATAATGCTGGCCTCATAAAAAGAGTTTGTGAATCTCCCCTCACCTTGAACTTTTTGGAAAAGTTTTAGCAGGATAGGAGTTAACTCTTCCCTAAATGTTTGGTAAAATTCACTTGTGAAGCCATCTGGTCAAGGGCTTTTGTGTGCTGGGAGTTTTTTGATTACTGCTTCAACTTCACTAATTGTTTTTGGTCCATTTAGGCTTTCTGCTTCTTCTTGATTCAGTTTGGAAGATTATATGTTTCTTAGAATTTTGTCCTTTTCACCCAGGTTGTGAAATTTCTTGGCATGTAGTAATTTCTTACAATTCTTTGTATTTCTGTGGTATTGGTTGTTATTTTATCCTCTTTCATTTCTGATTTTATTTATTTGGGTATTCTCTCTTTTTTCTTGATGAATATTATTAAAAGCATATCAATTTTATTTATCTTTTCCAAGAACAAACTCTTGGATTTATTGATCCTTTGGATTGCTCTTTTAGTCTCTATGCAATTTAATTCTGCTCTGATCTTGATTATTTCCTTCCTTATGATCTCTCTGGGCT